>OMLM01020801.1:20696-32259 GCA_900302695.1 Helostoma temminkii | reverse complement strand
ATGAGCAGAACCAATTTAAGGCTATAATGATTTTGTAGAAAATATACTACATCCAGATGTTTATTGATGTCACCATGTATATTTACATATACTATATTTTATTTCCAGCTGACTACTAAAGTAGTGAGAAGATAAATTGGGGGTGGGGTAATGTATGTATGCAATTTCCCCATTGTGGGACTAATAAAGGTTTTCTTATCTTTTCTTATCTTATCGCTTCATGTTCTCTTAACGTCTCGTAACGTTAACTTATCGTAATGTCCCTCTTTTTGTATGAAAGTTTAAAATTGTTGAATGAATATAAACAATATTAATGACATTAACAAGTTTTTGTTTATGCAGACACTACTGGCATGATATTATGCATCAAATACTTTATAGGAGATTTCAATATAATATAAATCTTGTTGTTGTGTTTTGTATTATTATTAGGCCATATCACTCAGCCCCTAACACCCAAGAAATTCTTGTGAATAATGAAAGAGTAATAAACATTAAGCAGTAGGATATACAGTAAGGAAATTAAATTACACTCAGTAATACTGATATGCATTTACATTTATTAAACTTTCTGTAGGTACATCTGAGTTCACTGTGTGCCAGAGTGAACAAGAGGAAAATAAGACTTTGCTGGTATTTTACTGGTACTCATTTACAGACATTTCTTTGGAAGCTGTCTTCATCTAGTACTGTGTGTATGCAATTATTCATAAATGAGACCATGTTTTATTTGAGGATACATAGCACTTCAACTGAATCATTTGGCAGTGTTTAGTCTTGCCATTCTTTTCATAGTTTTACAGCGTGTTTACATGTGTGCCTAAGTGATCAAGCAAAATACATACACTTATCATTGTCCTGTTTGCCTGGACACTATTTGTAACTGCATGGTATATTGTGCATGTACAGTTAATACTATAAATCACTGCTTAGATACACACATAATATCACCCATCTGTTCTTGGATGTTGAAAAATTCCAGCTCCAGACCATATATAGTCTAAACTAACTTTGCACCACTGATGTCATTGGCAGCCAGCTCTGTGCATTTCTTTATGTTTGTTTTCATTGTTCTGTTTTCTGATTCCTTCAAGAAAATCACATATACAGACACAGGAACAAGAATAACATTCAATAAACAATAAAACAAGTGTTGCCAAGTGATACTGCTAAACTGATCTAGCTCTACAAAAATGTTGTACTCTGACTCTTGAACCACTGTCTGAGCAATTTCTAAGTTTTCTGTAAGACTAATTTTCTATAAGTTCAACAAATGATATCCATTACTAAGATAAAGAAAAATGTGAAACAAGCCATGAGCAAGACTTTCCACTGTGACCGTCTGTGTGTGTGTGTGTGTAGCTTGGCCAGGGTTGACAGACATCCTGAGGAAGACCTGTTACTGATAAGGCCTTCAAGCAGGGAAAAAGACTGTTTATACGTTGAAACGTACGCCAACTGAACCGGCCACAGTACAATACAAATCGGCGCTCAAGTGGAAATGACCTAACCTGTGGTGAGCGCTGTGTGTGCTTGTGTGACAGTGAAAATCAAGTTAGAAATAATCTACAAAGTAGAACTAAAACTGATTGTAATCAGTAACTATAAAACATAGCCTTTTTATATATAGTATGTTTACCTGAGAGTGAGAGTGAAGATCTCCTGAGGTCACAGGAATTTAGATGGACAACAGCAAAACAGAACCAGACCAGTGGACAAAAAATAGACACAGGGACACAATTCTAGTTTCAGCCATATTCTTCTCTTCATGCTTCTTTTACTACTTAAGCATTCTGACAGACCCAGATGTTTTCCTTTGCGGTTCATAACCTTTTCCTGGTTTGTCCTGTCACTTCAGACTCTCACCGGAGCTCCAGAAGAGTCACTATAACCTGCAAATTCTACTAACAAAACAATGTGTCATTGTAGCTGCCACAGAGAGTCTTGTTTTGAAAGAGAAGCAGAGCAGGGAAGCATCTGTACCACAGTCAATAATGTGCATAACAACAGCTTTGGTGCCTTTTCATTCTACATAATGTAAACAAAAGCTGAGCTGAAAACTACAGTACAAACTGCAGCCAGGCAAATAATTAGATTTTCAACAATGCTTTGGAAGGACTTCAAACTTGTCTTTATGAATGAGTGAAAGAAAAATTTCCATTTTATGATTCAATAAACAATAAAAAAAAAACAATAAAATTTTTGAATTTGAATGTTTGAATGTTCCCATCAGCTGTGAAACAATGTTTCCAAAGCAGAATCACAATATGATCAACTTTCATTAGTTTTAGAAAGCGCACTCTCCACTGGAATTTTGGTATCTGTCTGTCACCTTTCCTAAATAAGATCTGTTTTTATTTATCACCAGCAAAAAACTTTTTCTATTATCCATCTGTCTTTCTATGGTGGTGATCTGGTTTGGAAAAACTGTAGAATTGAATTGGTGGAAAAAGGAAAGATTTGTATCATTAAGTGTGTCTGAAACATGGCTAAGCAACAAACTGATTATGACTCTGGTCTGCTTTCTCCCACAGACTGCCTCTTCCTGTAGAGCTGAACTGTGCTCTGTGGGGGCGAGACTACAGGGTGGGCTTTAATATCACTAATAATAACAGCCAAGAAACCACAGACAGAACAGAGGGAGTGTGGAGCAAAGTGGAGTGATAGTTTGTATGTGTTTTATGTTGATTTATGTTTCACAGACCCTGCAGAAGCATGAATCTTATATATATATAGTTGACATATCTTGCTATGTTTATTCCTGGCTATGAATCAACCTTGAAGTCACTGAAGCCTAAACAATGGCCAGAACAGAGAACTAATGTCTCTTTCAACCTCAACTCTATAAGGGGGGGTCATAAGCTATGCAGGTAATAAGCTGTGGCTGTGTAATGGAGATCAAAACAGGTCCCTGCTGTAGACTGAATTACCACATGGTGATAGTGGCATTTGCATACTCCACTTATGGCAAATTATTGTGGGTATATTTTAGAAAGGTACCAACCTGTGTACATTAAGGTCCCATAACTTACACTGCGTGTCAGGACAACAACAGGGGCTTGGTGTCCATTGAACTCTGTAGGGTTCTGCAATAAAATTATGATGTGGAATTTATCAGCAAAAGGGTAAAAACACCATTTCTAAAACTGTGAGTGTTCTCAGGAGCAGAGAGGCATCAATAATGGGAAATAAAAGAGGTCTGGAACCACTAGCACTCTTCTTCTCACTAACAGCAGTGGCAGCAACAAAAATGAAATATGTTCTTATGTTTTTAAGCAAGGAGTTCGGCAGTAATGCTACTGTTTGTTATTTGATAATAACTAATACCTAAAGGGCGGTGCAGAGAGTGCCAGAGTGTAGCACGTCCATTAGTAAGGAGCAGGGAGAAGAAGGGCTGGGCAGATAGAGTGGAGTGATGTTGAGTGTCATGCTAATGTTAGCTAAAGCTGCATATTATGATATAACATGAATATAATGTTGGCTTTGCCAGAATCCATGGAACACATGAATAATGAATAATTAAGGTAAAGTCGGGCTGAAAGATATTGTCCTTATTTTGATCAATGCAAAGTACGTCTGACATTTAATTTGTTAAACAAAATCTTTATTCTACTGTAAATTGCAAAAATATGGTAACAAACACAGAGCTGCTGAATGGAAAGGTAAAGGAATTGTATGAATTAAATTACAACCAGTGATCCTGTTGTTTTCTGAGGATATCTCATTTGTCCAACTTTCTGCAGGAACATCTGAGTTTACTGTGTGGCACAATAAAAGAGTGGAAAACAGCGGTATCAGCCAGAAGGTTGCCTCAGCACAAGCTATTTGTTGAGTCTAAAAGGAAGCTACACGGGGTCACGGCCTTGTCTTCTCAATTCCCAGGAGTCTCTTCTTACATAAGTGAAAATGGGAGGGGTGCTGATGTGTTGTGGTTCAGAGGTGTGTTGATGCTAAAGTGGTTAAATCTATGTGCTACAACAGTAATGTATCATGTGACAAGATTTAACAGATACAGTACATCACCATGTAACCAAGAACAGGCCTAACGGAAATTAGATATGCACCTTAATCATACACTGAAGAGGCTTAAATATCCCAAAAACAAACATCATTTTAAACAACATACTGTGTACTCATAGCACAGCCTGTAATATTTGTACTCTAGACTACTGAGTGTTGCTCACATAAAGCAGAGCCATCTTTATTTGCCCTAGGGGAGTCCTTTGTGTGAGCATAATGTTGTTCTTTGAGTTAAAAAAGGGAAAACCGCAAGATAGCATGTTAATAAATCTTTATAATTCAAACAAAATGCTTAGAACTGGGGCCACATTTTGGGAATTGCTTTGGGGATTTGCATAATTGCTGATAACAATGGAAATAATTTCTTTGGGTAAATAAAGTGTCTTTTGTGGGAATTTTTTCCTGGTCTGGTTCCAGCAACATGTAAACAAAGACCCTGTGGACTCAGGCGTTTTGCTCCCACACAATGTTTTTTATAATTTCAAGTAGACGAAGAAATTTTAAAACTGACGGGGAAAAACTACACAGAAGACAGAGATGTAGAAGGATGCAGCACTGGTGACTCAGCTGGCCGAGCTTTCTACCATGTACTTGTGAAATCAAGGGTTCAAGTTTGGCTCCCAGCCCTTTTCACGTGTCACACCCGCTCTCTTATCTTTCCTGACACTCTTCATGGCTCCCTATCTTAAAAAGCCGGTGTGTCAAACTAATCTGGAAGATTAAGTGCAACCAAAGGGGGAGACGTTTGTTTATTGGCATTGTAGAGCAACAGCTGCCTACAGCTATAAAGAGAAAAGTCAGGGCAGAACCCTTTCATTTGTTCAACCTCCTGCTCTCTTTACCTGGATGTATTTCTATGCTTTCTCCTCCTCTATTACTTTCTGTCTCACCACACTAAACACACTAAATACAGCAGAATGCTTCAAGGTACAGCACAAGTACAGCACAAAGAGCAACAACATGATATTGGACAAACATGAGAAATGAGACCCATTGGGCATACTGCGATAGATGGGGAGACAGAGGTCGACTGGATGTTCTTTAATAAATGAGATTATTCCAGTGGTGCACATGGAAGAAGGTTGGTGAAGATAGAAGGTTGATGCCAAATGAGCCTCACGCGGAAGAAAGTGACAAATCAAGAGAGTGATGATAGGAAATGGGATCAATTAGGCAAGGCTGAGATAAGACAAGAAACATTAGAGGCTGCCCTTTAAGGCAACAAGGAAACAATCAAGCTTTGTTGCACAATTCCATGTTTTTAAACCTGTTTATTCTAGAATTTAAAGCTTGATTTATTGCTTTACTTTAAAAGGTTATACTGCAGCTACAGAGCCTACATACACAGCTGTCTTTCTGGATGTATGACACATCAAAAAGGTAACTGAGGCAGTTCACAATAAAGACATTATCCCGTTAGCTCACAAGCTTTTAGAGTTTCCTCCTTTCAAGAAGTCATTATTGAATGAAATGATATGAGGGTGGAGTAAACTGAAGATCAAAAACTTAACTTGGGGTGAAACTGAACATCATACCAAAGATACAGTGTCCCCTCCAGGGATGGAGAGGATCAAGTAAATACAGAGAAAATAATAAGTAGTTCAATAGCTGGCCCTGCATGTAAAGCCCTTACGTCATCAAGCTTCTAGCACCACCGATTTCACAAGGACGCAGGCATGAATTTCTTTGAATTTCACATCACTGAATGGTGATGGAGGGAAATAATCAAAGGTTGCCAAATTGAAAAAGGGAATTGAGGGACATTAAACAGCTAAAAGAAAAACAGAGAACGGGAAAACAAAAAGTGAAATGAATCAACATGTATAGAGGAGATTCAACCATTTACTACAAAGGAATGAGAAATTACAGGCTGATGAGGGAAGTTGATTATTGGACATACCTGTAGTGCAGATATTGGACTCATTTTGTCAACAGGGCTTTTAATTCTACTTCCCTCATGCTGTCAGGCAAGATCAATCAATAGCTGGGTGTCAGCATGGTATATTTTGTATTTTCCAAAGGAGTACAATGAGGTTTTTGAACGCACAATTTCAATCAAGTCCCATGAAGGCAGTGCTCCTTCCCTGCACATTTGTCTTTCTGATCACGTCCACGCAATCGTTTTAATTAACCAAAGTTTGGTTAATTAACAAAGTGCTTTTGATCTTGCGCTGTAAGCGTTTTCAGTGGATTCTGACCAACCCTCTTCAGCCCTGTTCCAAAACGTTGCTACTTGATTTTCATTTGGACAGTACTGTAGTTTGCTTGCCCCAGACATACTGGAGAGATGTTGCAACTGTTGCGACATCCATCTGTCAGCTGTATGTGTACAAGTGGGTGAATAGAGTTTTTTTTTTAATGAAAGGAAACATGCACAACAGTAGCCCATATTTAGATGCGCAAATGAGAGGAATACACACACATGCACACACAGATGTGGAGGATCTGGGGCATGCTTAGTTGAACAATCGGGACATCATTTTAACCTACCATCCCCCTTTTCACTGTAGCTAAATCCTAATATTTCAGTGACTGAAAATCTATCAAAACAATATGTCCTGTGGGGGGTATGTGCTCCTGTAGCTAAACCCCCCGCTCAACTCACCTCATTCTGTCTCTCACTGTCTAATAGACTCCATCTATCTCTGCAATAACCAGGGTGGGAATAAGTAAGTGTCCCTGCTAGAAAAAGGCCTTATTTCTTCTTAAAGACACACTCAGAAAGAATTAGAAGGGGGAAGCCATGTTAAAGCGAAAACCTTACGGTTAGATGTAAAACTCCCAACACTCCCAGTTTTTTGATGCAAAAGTAAATATTTCAGTATAATACAGTGGAGACATGAGATGAAACAAGCTTGATATATATGCATATTCTGTTGAGGTTATAAAGTATACTAATCAAAGCTAAGCATGTTTCATAACTAATGAAATGAAAATATTAATGTTAGTCTTCATATTTATACATGCATTTAGATGCCAACAATGATGATGCAAAAGATGCCCCAATATTAACACCAACTGATCACTGTATTACATGTTAGCACAGTTTTATTCATAGTCTTAATTAAAAGAGTGAGTGCAACTTTCCTCATTTGTATTAAGTATTTTTTATACAAAAGGGCTCTATTCTTATCCTCCAATACCATTATTATCCAACCAGAGACTGTACTTATTACCTGATAACATTGTTTCTCTCAGGCTTATCTGTGGATTTTGGCATATATCTATTCTGACTCCACAGAAGCACTCCATCAAGCTGTATTCTCATTTTGGGCCAATTTATTTTCTGTGAATTAATTTTCTAACCTTGTTTCTGGCATTTTCTTTATAAGTAGCACTCATCTAACACTGTTTGTTTTGCTAATTGCTTAATTTCAAAGTTTTCATACACAGTAAAATGAAGACATCGTCAAAGGTGTTTTATTTCTTCTGAGGTAAATGAATAATTTGTGAGTTAATTAAGATGTATTTGTAACCATATCATTTTTGAAAATGCAAAACAGATTGCAGGCTGGTAAATAAACATGCAGGTAGAATCCAGTGATGTGTAAACAAATCTAAGTTTCACTTCTCTCTCCTTCTCACGCACATACTGGTTCCCAGTTCTGTGCCACCTGGCTCTGGCTTTGAAGTGCCATTTTTCCTCACCTCGTTAACCAGCTCCCTCTTTTTTAATCAGTAGCACATTTATGCTTTGCTGCAAGCTAAATCGGAATACCGAAAATAAAACATCTTAGTCTGTGTCATGTAGCGTGAAATATGATAATGTATGTTAGAGGACCATTTTCTCAGGGGAAAATTGATTTTCCACTCAGTTACAGCTGTAGTATAATCCATCACTTTTGCATCTTGCTGGACTGTGATGAAAGAAGTGTTGGTCAGAGGGTTGTAGCTGCATTAGCGGCACCTTGCATTTTCTGACCTGGTATATTTCTTTTCGTTTGGCAACTTTAAGGGGTAATAGAGAGGCTGCACAGTTATTTATAGTGAAAAGGTGGAGGTGTATTCAGTCATTTGTTGTCTTTTAATACAGATACAAAGGCTTTGCCAATGATGGATGGATGGCAGATGTGTAACTACATGTATTGTGGAGGACAGCCTGAGGGGCAGGTGTTAGTGAGAGCCTGGACAAACAACAATTAAACACTGGGCTACTGCCTGAAAGATTTACATGCTACAACAACAGAAACTGGATTTGATTCATTATGACTGACAAGGTCTCAAAAAGCAGAGATGTCGAAAACGTGTATCCATTTATTTAAGACACATGCAAGGTGCACCTACTTTGAGTTCAATAAAAACACAGGTAGTGAAAAACAAGTAAACTCTGGCAACTGTGACAACAACAGCAGATGGAGCTGCAATTAAAAAAAAACAACTTTTGGCTTTCCCTCTGCTACTACTCCTGACACATGTTGTGGCTGCTGTCAGAATATTGCATCTATTTAACTGAACAGTTGGCAGATGCTAATCTCTAAATTTCAAAACATGATTTTGAAAAACCAACAAAATATGAAATACAGAATTAATAAGTTTAAAAATGAGTTAAGTTAGCAAATGACATGTTGCATACTGGTGTTCGTCGTGTGGACTGTACGTTAATATTAAACTCATTCATGGCACACCAACTTATTATTTACTTTGCGTGATTAGCTCTGATGAGTCAATGGACGTGTCTATGTTTGATTGACATTTCCTTTACCTCCTGTTAGTTTGCACATTAATTATTTATTAATAGGCAGTCAATTGGATTTTGCCTGGTTAAATATAATAGCAAACAAGACTAAATAAACTATGGGCAGACTGGTGAGCATTAACTGGAGAATCGAGCAAGGCAGAAGGTTGACGACGGCTGTTCATAGACAGTATTTTTACTGTCATTAATGTCGTTGCTGGCCCTTGAAGACCCTTGTGGGGTTAATTTGTGACCATAAGAAAATGTTTCACCCCAATCTACATAAAAACAAATGGATGGTGAATTGCATACTGCTTCTTCTTTTTCTTCTTTGTGTTTGTGTAAATTGCAAACTTGACAATATCCCAATTTAACCTGCTTAACATAAGCTTCTGTATTTTGGTTTTAAATGTCTCGCTTTATTACCTTTACACCTTCAACCTTTTTACAAGTTAAAAGAGTTTGGAGACCTCATATACCAGCCTCGCTCTTCCCAGGCTCAACCTGAGCAGAGGTCTAATCAGCCAGAATAAATGAAAACACCTGTGTGGGTCTGCAGGGCCTTTAAATGGGTCACATGCTGTGACACAGGTGGTGCTAACTGCTGGTTGGCAGTGGAGTGAAGCAAGGGGAAACTCTTTGGTACTCTGTTAACAGAAATACAACACAAAAGACAAGAAATATTTCCTTTGACCAACAGCTTGCAGGCACTGTCAACTCACTTACATTGCCAGTCTAATACTATTGTCTTCTCTCTGACTGACTGCCTCCTTCTGTCCCTCCTGCACTCTTCTATTTTTTTTTTTTAATCACGACTCCTCACCCCTTAATTTTGTCCTGTTAAAGCTCATTCCCCATTGTCTTTCTTTCCTCTACTTCCACAAGCAATTAAACCATTCGCCACACTCATTTTGCTTAGGCATTTATGATTAATTTGATAGGGGCGTAAGGCACATTGTATAGAAAGAACTTGCCACTGATATACCACAGGCAGGCCACATTTAATCGTGTTGAGGCTGACTTAGCTTCTAGACAATTTATCTGCAGGTCACAGTTACAAGAAGAGAAGAAAAGCTATTGATCAGTGCTCTCCTAACGCCAGTGTTTGAGACAGCTTGTAGAAATTCAGTCAAACATAACTTTGGAAGACTCGCAGCATGTTTATTTTGTTTTAGGCAGACGATGCAAATGCAAATGAAATGAAAACAAGTTAGAACAGGCATTGGTGTTTGTATATGTATGTTGTTGTTTAGCACACACTTTAATTCTAAATTAAAGATTCATAGAGGTCACAGAAAGTCTGGCAGTCAGTCCTGTAAAATAAATCCACAATCCCAGAGCAGATCGTATGTGAATTCCATTATAATGCAGACGAAGATCTAAGCCATTAATACCAAGGGCAGCTTTTATTCTGCTGTAAACCAAAGAGAAAGACACACTGATAACCCGGCTGAGAGAGGAAAGGGGGAGTATTCCCTGAGCTGAGACATATCAGATGAAACCATCTCCCACTCCTCTTCTTACTGCCTGTCTAGAAGGAATAAGGCAGAGGGAAAGAAAGGTTTGCCAAGGTCACTTTTTTCTCTTTCTCCCGCTCACTCTTTCACTCACACTCACTCACACACACACAAGCAGTCTAATGACAAACACAAGGACACTCTTGCTGTATTCAGAGCAACATGAAACAGTTAAAGCATCACATATGTCAGTGAATGATTTATGCTGTGAGGCCCGGTTGGAATCACGACTATAATCACAATGTTGTACAGTTATAAATTGCATGAGACTAAACTTTTCATATCTGTACAGTATATTCTGCCACCATCATTTAGTTTTAATTTAACACTGTTGCTTTTAGGCGTTGACACTTAAACAGCAGTTTGACAGATGTGAAAACACTGACAGATTTTATCTACACAATCTATTACTGTATTGGAGTATTATTTGGAGGTACTAACCTATATAGTCATCGTACTTATACTGTAGATTCCAACCAAATCATGACAAGATCTGCTCAAGACAATGTGTATTAATGTGTCCATCAACTACTGTTGTATGATTATTAGAAGCTATAAAGAGCAACAGTGGTGCTAATTTTCCAGGTAATAAATCACTGCAGAAGATGGTGCGACTAGATGACATAATTAAAACTGCACTGATGTGCTTTTTTTTAGAAAAGTCTCCACATTGTTCCAACTCATCACTTCAGGCTATGTCATGTTTTATTTACTTGGTCTGTTATTGTTGCTCTTACTTTCATTTTGCTTTTATTGATACACCAGGGTCTCCATCTCAGATAAGTGTAAAAACTCTTTTCAAGCTGAGTGGCACAACTTGAAAAGATTTCTAAAAGCTGCATTTTTTTAGTTAAGGGGTCTATTGTGTGTAGCACTGTACATACTGTATGCTTGCAGCATGGCTCTAGGGATAGCATTGTTAGTCTGTTGGTCCGCCTCTTTGATCCTGACAGAAAATAGCTCACTGGCTATGAATTTTATACAGAAATGTATTATCTCAAGAACACAGATCTGATCAATGGACTTTCTTCTAGTGCCTTTATGAGGTTGACATTTTCGCTGTAGACAAAACGTTTCAAGTATAGTATGAACAGGCTCTGCTGAACTATTCTAACTTCTGTGGTCCTGTGATTTGTCTGAGGATCAACACAAAGATGACTGCAGATCATGGACACAGAATGTAAACCTATAATACATACTATACATGAACACACACACACACACACACACACACACACACACACACGCTGATAAACTGGCACATATGTGCATAAATACACACATCCTTGCTGGCAATGGGGGCTACTATGCACTTGCCTCTCCTGTAGGAACAGATGGCCTCAACTCTGGA
>OMLM01020801.1:0-15210 GCA_900302695.1 Helostoma temminkii | reverse complement strand
TACAGGGCTGTGAAAATGTATTTGCCCACTTCTCGATTTTTCCTTTTTTTTTTGGCATATTTGTCACATTTTTATGATTCAGATCATTGAACTGATTTTAATATTACACATAGATAACCTGAATAAACACAAAATGCAGTTTTGAAAATTTATTAATAGAAAAAAGCTGTACAAACCTGCCTGTCCCTATGCACAAACACACTCATCCAGGAGTTCATAAAAGAACCCAGAACAACATCTAAATAACTGCAGACTTCACTTGCCTCAGTTAATGTCAGTGACCAGTGGTTCAAAAATGCAGGAGAGACTGGGCACAAATGGAATCCATTAGAGAGTTCCAAGTCGAAAGCCACTGCTAACCAAAAAGAAAACAAAGGCTCATCTCACATTTGCCAAAAAAATAGATTATCCCCAAGACTTTTGGGCAAATATTCTGTGGACTGATGAGATGCTAGTTGGAAGGTGTGGGTCCCGTTATATTTGGTGTAAAACCAACACAATATTTCATTAAAAGAACATATCAACAGTCATACATGGTGGTAGTGTGAGGGTCTGGGACTACTTTGCAACTTCAGGACTTGGACGACTTGCCATAATTGATGGAACCATAAAATATGCACTCTACCAGAAAATCCTGAAGGAGAAGATCCGGCCACCAGTTTGTGACCTTAAGCTCAAGCGCACTTGGGTTATGCAGGAGGATGATGATCCAAAACAACCCAGCAAGTCGAAAAAACTAAATTAAGGTTTTGGAGTGGCCTAGTTAGAGTCTGGACCTAAAATAAGATTGAAGATGTTGTAGCATTACCTTAAACAGGCCGTTCATGCTCAGAACCTTCCCAGTGTGGCTGAATTAAAACAATTCTGCAACGGAGAGTGGGACAAAATTCCTCCACAGAGATGTGAAACAGTTATTATCTATTATCTATCTATCTATCTAGTTATTGCAAATGCTTGACTGCAGTTGTTGCCACCAAAAATGGCATAACCAGTTATTAGGTTTAGGTTACAATTTCTTTTCCACATAGGGCCAGGCAGGTTTGGGTGGCTTTTTTCATAATCATTTAAAAACTGCATTTTGTATTTACTCAGGTTATCTTCGTGTAATATTAAAATTTGTTATCTGTTGATAAATATGCAGAAAAATAAAATAAAATCAGGAAATGGGCAAATACGTTTTCACAGCACTGTATATGTACAAAAATATGTAAATTATTTCCTCACACCCAGTAATCTGCATATGACCACCTACACACAGACTCACACACTCTTTGTAAAATCTAAAATGCACTGTCACGGCCTGTCATGGTCTTGATGAATGCGTGGTGGAAGGGGATGGAGGAAAAGAAACGGAGAGAGAGGTTTGAAAAGAGACTGCACTGAGAGTCAGAGGTAAGCAAAAAGAAAGAACCATAGCTTACAAGAATTGAAGATAAAAATAACCTAAAAGCCAAGAAAAGACAGAAAACACACTCTTTATTTTTTGCAAGCCTCTCTCCATCCATTTGTGCCAGGCTTGTGTTATGTATGCATGCGTATGGTATTAGAGCTCTGGAGGATGAAAGAGAGAATCATGTTTTCAGCATCGATAAAGAAGCAAGATAAGCTAAAACACACTGTACATATAATGACTTTATACAGAAGATACAAACTAACAACAAATCTACTGGCAGAAAAAAAAGACACGAGAAGTACAAGTTGTCTGGAGATAGCCTACATCTTTTCACAGTATACAAACAGATGGCCACATATGATGATTTGCCAGATAAGTGTGCAAAACAGCAAGGAGCTCAGATAATGAGATGACAGGACAAGACCACACAGACATACTAAAAACTACCCATCTGCTTGAACCTGGTGACAAATTGGGTTTGGTACTTAGGCTAGTTATTTCTTTCCATATTAAACAGCAGTTGGCACAACTGTCCTCACTGAGATGGTTTAGGGCAAATCTGGAGCTTTGAGTTGTGGCCAAATTGCTGCATTGCATAGAGAGATTTGAAGCGGCTTAGTCAGCTGCAGACAATACACAGCGGTGGCATCATGACACAGAAAAACAAACTGTCAGTGGGTCACTATTGGTTTGTGTTTGTGCCACGATGCAGGCTGCCAAAGCATGTGTTGGCTTTCACTATCTACTGGGAAATGCCATGACCACACAGCAGGAACAAACTGTGATGTACTCAGACCGGAACAGCCAATTTTCTTTTCAGCAATTTGTTTTCAGTTTTTGTATTGACAATATATAACGCAGTGCATAGGATTCAAAAAGAGATAGTGGATTGTTTTGTTTCTGCATTGGGTGGTGTAGCAGTTAGCACTGTCACCTCAAGCATAGAAGGATCTAGGTTCAAACCAATCAGTCAGCTGGGTGACTTACTCTGGATATTATGGCTTCTTCCCACAGTTCAAAGACATGCAGTTAGTATAATTGTTGACTTAAAACCACCCATTTGAATATGAGTGTGAATAGTTGTCTGCCTCTATATGTTGGCCCTGTGATAGACTGATGACCTGTCCAGATTGTACCCTGTCACTTACCCAATGACAGCTAGAATTGCCTATCAAGTTTAGGATAATGGATGGTTCTGCCTTCACTAGATTTCGCTGATATCTGGTCACAAATAGAGGCACTGGGCAAATTTTGATCTTGCAGCTCTGTGGAAAAACTAATTGCCCCTTCCTGATTTTTTTTTATTTTTTTATTGACACACTTCACTACACATTTCTTTACTATGAAGGTGCTATAGAAAAAGTTAAGGAATTGCCTTGTGAGTGGAAATACAGTAGGCTACTAAATTCAAGTTATTTCACTGCACCTATCATTAATATACGTAATTTTAAAGCTGTTACTGTAATTTGTGCCAGGAAAGCTATTTTTCAAGATAACTGAAAACTGTGACCTTGTGGAAAAGAAGAAATGTCAGGGAATCATCAAATGTTTTTTTTCCTAGGATTTCATATCCAAAGTATTTTTAAAAATGAGGAGCAGGGAGACAGTTTTGCACACATTGCTGTAACAGCTCCTGGAGGGGGTGTGCTGGGGTTATGTGACAGTCAAACACTGCCATCCCAGACACAGACACATCACCAGGATGAAAGGTGTCTGGGAACAACAGGAAATTACTGTTGGCTATTTAACAAAGTGAACTAGAGAAATTAGTAATGACTGGACATTTTAAAGTCAAGTTATTGCAAAAAATGTGCTGTTAGTTTCCTGGGTAATAGTTGTGGTCACTAAAACATATGTAACAATCCTCAGATCTATTACATCATGATGTGGGGTGGGTCAGAACTAAACAAAACTTTTATGTCCTTACCGTCAGAAATGAGTAAATTTGAACACGGGTGTGGTGCCCATTTAAATGTTAAGTGGCAGTAGATGCTAAAAACATTCATATTGGAGAATGCTACAGATAGAAACTAAATTTACCATGGGCTAATATGGACGTATTGTTATTAGCACACCTCATTTTGACAGATACCTTAGCTCATATGGCAAGTTGTCAGTATGTCTTCAGGTTAGTCATGAAAGCCTGAAACATTTATTAAACTTGATGGTTAAAATAAATCACACTGACAGCTGACCAAGCAAGCTAATTTAAACAGGTAAGCCCTCTGTGGCCATTTCAAATGTGCTGCACAACCAGAGCAGCGGAGGGGAAACTACTTTACTCGGAGGCTTGGATTGGACTTAGATGAGTTTCATTAAGACGCCAATTTTACTAAGGAAATATGACTGCGGTTCAACAACATATATTCCACAGAGCCTGTAATGGTGCTTCCCAAAACCTAATTTAACTTGTCAAACATAGAGAGATGCAGATTCAGCCCTCTCTTGCTCCTCTCTCCCCTATCACCACTGCCTCCTCTCATCATCTGTTTTTTTTCTTCCCTCTTTTCCATTCTCAATAACCCTTACTCACCCCTTCTCTTCCACCATCTCTCTGCATCTGATCTATTCAACACAAAAAGATGCCTTCAGTAATTCAGGCACCCACTGGTGACTGATAGAAATATCTGATTGAAAGGCAGAGATACAGGCAGAAAGATAGCAGGGAAAACATGGCCTCTGAAAAGCTATACTGACAATCTGCCTCTTTTTTTTCTTACTTTATTACTTTACTTTCCTCTCAACCAGGCCTCTCAATAGCTGACATCAGGGAACTGAACTGAAAGAGGCTTTCTGTCTCCCTGCTCCATCCATCTCTCCTTCAGTCCTATTCAATCCTCGCTTTCTATTTGCCTCAAATCCACCTGCGTTCATCTATTTCCCACCCCTACCCCAGTCTTTTCCTCCTCCCTGCATCCATTTGTTTCTCTATCTTTGAGACCAAGTACAAGATAATCCTGCTATCTTCTTTTCCCTCGTCTTACTTTTCATTATGCATACAGTAAACACTCCGCAGGACCCTATCTGTCTAGTAAAATGCTTTCTAGCAGCTGCATGGAAGGAATGCAAGGCTGACTTGAAATCAGGGGCTATCTGTTATCTGATTGGCTGACATGGAGAACTGTGTGTGGATTTTAGTTACCGGGGAGAACAGGGAGATAATGCCACTGTGTCAGCAACTTTTCTAGCTGGTGGGGCAAGAAGAAGATAACAGAAGATAAAATGGTCAGCCATGAAAATATTTTGTAGCATTTTGTAAATGTATAATGATATATGAATTCCCTTTTATATTCTTCACTAGCAAAATATAGAAAACGTGTGAATTATTCAATCTCTACCAAAATCACTGTGAGGCATGATTAAGGATGGGTTCTACTTTGCACCCTGCTTAGTTAAGCTCCACAACCAGTGAATCCCTTATCAGATCTGTTATTCACATCCTCTGTTAGTTTGGTCTTGTCTGACTTATACAATGTTATCTAACCCTATAGACATAGCTAGAAAAAAATAAAGTATGAGAATGGTTGATTGTCATCTAATTTTACTATATTCTCTCACAATTTACTAAAACAAATAGCTAGTAGCTGCTTTTTTTCATGAGTAGCTAGTGGGATTTTTGTGAGCTGTTGCTTTTTAAAGTGAAGAATGGCTTCAAGCACTTGGCCCTGACTGATAGTCAGAAGAGACTTCAGTGATGATACAATCCTGCTGATTGGAGTCATTCATGGTGGGTGTGCCAGATCAAGTGCTGCAATCTAGCCTGATTGTGACAGTGACACCAACACACCCTCCCTCTCCATCATTTTATGCTGAATTCAGACCAAAATGTACTCGTGCAGTGAGGCCAAACGCAAGAGAGGACAGGATTCAATATTTCTTGAATGAAACATGGTGGGACCATGTTTGGTCCCCCCCACACACGGGGTGAACCTTTTCAGTCTTGCTCTGTTCATAGAATTGAATGGGAAGGGATTTCTTGATGTAACTGCACCAATGCAGTGTATTTTAGTAATCTGTGTAGAGTTCACAGTTAAAAACTTAAACTGTTCATCATTTAAAAGAGGACAGCAAAGGATGTATCTGAGGCCCAATTACTTAAATGCATTTGGAAGGTGGCAGCCTTTGCAATGCATTTTGATGTATTAATTCTCCAAATGCACACTTCAAAGGGAGCAGATTCTGACTAAGGTGCAGTTAAAGGTAGCTTTTGCTTTTCAGCTATTGCCAGATTGTCTAATTTACTTAATGTGGCTGTAATGGCAGGTTTCTTTTGATTTTAAGCAATTTCAGTTTCTTTGCCTGCATCTTACCTGTTGCCTGCCAGCTGTTACTGTCTTGTCTGCCAAGCTTGATGTGTGTTTTTCCTCATCCTGCCTGCCTTTCACTGAACACACTATTCCACAAACAGCTTTATTCACTAACATTTCAATCCTTCTACTTGATGCCAGCTAGACCCTGTTGTGAGCTAATGAGCCTTTATATGGGAAAGCATACATTATTGTCATTATGCGACAAAATTTAATTAACACATATTTATTGATGCACCTGCTCTATGGAAACACCGTAATGACTTATTTTGCCTATGTTATTTATTTCTTTTGGCTTGTTAAGAACATTTTGGCTGTCACACAGTATTACATAATTACATTTGTTGGCTCCAACATTAGCTTAGTTGACTGTGAGCCAGCGGGTACTTGGAATTCTTTGGAATTGCTGAAACAGTATTGACCACTCTGGAATATCGAAGTGTCTGCCTCATCCTTGGTGGAAAGTGAATGTTTTATCAGCTCCAGGAAGAAGCTGTGAGAAACCGCAACACACAAACACACACTCACAGGTGGATGAGCAGACAGAGTTCAGGGCTCATTAAACCCCAGTCAGGCTGCAGCTCCACAGGGGCCAAACCCTCTGCAGCTCACATGAGAAAGGTTCTGACTGAGACAAACACACACAGACAGCTCTGAAAGTGCATAACCTGGTAGCTTACAAACAGCTGTGTGTGTATGTGCACTGCATACATGTGCGCTGTGATCTCTCTGTCTTGCACTCTACCAAAAAACACACACAGAGTCATATGCAGCGGTAAGGCATTCATCTGTTGATCTACATTCCTGAGCTTCATGCAACCCATTAGTGCAGGCTATCTCACCACAGTAAGATTGAAAGCTGGGAAGAACATCAAACATCCTAAGCACACACTCAAAAATGCCCTTTCTTACACTAGAAACCCCTCCCACTCTGTCATCTCATCACTTTCTTCTCCCTTTTTATCTTTGTTTTACTGCCCTTCTAGTGCTCTTCTCTGCTCCCATCATTTCAAATGTGTGTGCTTTACACTGGGAAAGCAAAACTAACCAGAAACAACAGAGCTGACTGTGTATGTTACTGTATGAGTGTGACAGAGAGGGGTGTAGTGTGGATAAAAGAGAGAGAGACTATTTTCTCTTTGGCTTGCAGATGGGACACATAAAACTTTCATTAGAAAAAATGAGTTGTGAGAAAGCATTTGTAGAGGCCATCCTGAGAATGAGACACAAAAACTATCACTCAGTTCTCAAGGATGCAGAAAAGACAGCACACAAATACAAAACCTAGTGACTAATATTTTATAATACGTTAATTCATTTAGTCTTTTGCCACTTAAACTAAACAGCACTTGCTACAGCGCCAGCTGCTCACGCAATCACAGATGACCTTTAAATAAATATTACACATATTCATACATATTCAGAAAGAATGAACAAAGATTTGAACTATAAAATTGCTCAATGAACTGACTTGTGACTTCCAGATTCCCTGGTTTAAAATGCTGAATCCACACTACACACAAAACAAAAAGACATTAGCTTAGCTGGATTTGCAATTCTACACTGGCACTGCTGTTTCTGTTCTAGCCAACAGAAAACACAGGTCTGCTTGCACTGCAGCTCTGCAACTGGATGATATTGGATGTGCTCTGTTTGGGACACTTGCACAGATGATTTTTTGTGTATGCATTCTGTTTTCTGTTTGCAATTCACACACACAACAATGAAAGACATCTTGGCTTTCTGTTACTATTGTCTTAACAGATGTTACTCGTTCTTATCACCCATACAGCTTTGCAATTTGCACGCAGCTTGTGGACACGTAGCAGAAACTAATCTGCCAATTATTATGTATATGAATCATTAAATCAGAGTACTGTTTCCCAGCCCAAAGTTGTAGTAATACAGGTTAATTTAATTTAAAATTACATTTAAGAAGTTGGATCCATCACATTTGGGTATTTGCTTTAAAATAAGTTAGCACTGTATCATCAGTTAAAAAGTAGTAATTAAATAGTTCCTGTTATTTATACGTATCTTTTAACAGATTAATAGAAAGTTTCAGACCTGTTTTCTTACATACATCTGGACAAAAGAAATTCAGTCTCACTTTTGTAGTGAGTCTACAAAAAATCAAACATGAGTATGATAATCTATTCTGAACACCAACACAGAATATGCAAATAACTGAGTTGGTTTGATGTAGCAGTTAAATCCTACACTCATTTGCCCAGCAGCCGGTGACAATCACAGTCCTCTGAATTCTCACATAGTTGTGGTTTACCCACAGTGCCTCTGTGTTGTCCATGCTGTCAGCAACCACAGTAGGAGACCTTGCAAAACAACAGGCCATAGTAACTGAGTATATATGTGTTTTTGCATCTCAGTCAGTCAAGCCCCCTGTAAGTATAGATTAAGTGCAGCACAGTAGAGGTTGGGAAGTGGCTATAATAAACATAAAATCAAGGAAAGCATATAATCAGAGCCTCCATGGGGCAGAAGTGGGAATGATGAAATGCTGTGAAAACCACTGTATACTTAAAATGAAATTGTTTGGTATAAAGTGTTTTTTCTACAAGTCAAAATTCATAAAGAAGTGTGAGATTAAAATATAATAGTACCACACACAATCTGGCCACTTACAAAATAAAGTTATGCTTCCAAGTTTGCCGCTGAGTCACAGATGATCCAACATGCACTTTTAGGAGCCACAAACACACCTAAATACTAAGCAGGAGCAGAAGTTGAGCATCAGTCTGCCAAATGACTAAATGTAAATGTATCAGTGATTACAAGCAGCATAGGCAGATCCCTGACATCTTCAACAGACCACATTATTGCAAAATGTGCAGTGCAACAAAATTTCATTTTTCAGCCATATGTGAATGTAGTGGAATTCCAATAGTTTCAGTTCAGATTCAAATGCACAGGGGTTATTTTTGCATTTAGAGTATACAGGAGTCTCTCTACGCACACATGCATGCACACATCCAATAAGACTGACTTTTGCAGGGAGTGGTGACTTCCAACAACACTTGAAAAGTAAGTTCCTGCCTCCTGCAGCCAGCCAATAGCAGTGCAGTATTTGAGATCAAGGTTCCATTAAGGAAGTCCCATGTTCCCCTCAGCACTCTTGACTCCTATAACTACAGACTCTGTTTTTTCCTGCATGTCAATGCCAGGAACCCATTAAGTAGCAGTGGTGCGGATACAACAATGTAGGGATGGACGCAGCCATTGTTCTTCAGTGTTACTGAATTCTGTTCTTTCTTTTTTATTTTTCTGGCTGATGTACAGGGCAGCACCTAACCTAATTCTAACCTTAATTATACCTATGACTTTAAATGTATGTATATGTGTATACAGAGTTCTTTAGTAAACTGTGGCATTCTTCTATTTTTCACCCAGTAATGTAATAACACGATCAAATATAATGTTAAAGTTGAGCAATTAAGTGTACGTTTGCTTTGGAAAATGCCTGGTATTTCTGTAAAGTGCACACAATTGTGGCAGCATTGTTTTCTTACAGCAAGTATGACCTGGGTTTGAACCCACCGGTCGGGCAGGTGCTTTTCTGTATGGAGTTTGCATGTTCTCTCCAAGGCTGCATTGGCTCTCTCCGGGTAATCTGGTTTCTTCTCACAGCCCAAAGACATGCAGTTAGGTTAAATAGTGACTCTACATTGCCCATAGGTGTAAATGGTTGTGTGTATTTGTATGTCAGCCCTGTGATAGACTGGTGATCTGTCCAGATCACCCTGCCTCTCGCCTAATGACAGCTGAAAACTGACGCCAGCATCCTTAAGGTTAGGGGTATACTTTCTGTAGACCAACGGATATACATTGTTTACAATCGCATCATCTGAGTTTGTATCTGTGTGAAGGGTTTGAAAAGGTCAACCACACAGGGACAGACAAAGACATGGTCCTCCAAGCTGTAAAGGAAGTGTCATCTAAGAAGAGGAAAACCTGCTATTTGTACAATGTGAGGGGAAAGAATTAAGTAATCCAACAAGGAAATTATAACAATGTATTTGCACGGCGGATCGCACCACGACGAAAACAGCAGCCCTAAATAACACACTGCCCCCAACAGGTAGGCATGAGTTTGCAACCAGTATTTACAGCATGTTTTTTGTCAACCTGATGCTGATGCTGGAAACATCTCAGCGCTATGTTGCGTGCCTGACAGCAAGTATATCTCCAGCCTAAGAGGACAGGCAGTTAGGATAATGGATGCACACAATTAATTGTTAATGGCATAAAAGAATCAAAATTGTACCGTCTTTTAGAAAACAGATGTATGATTTTGCCAGAAATTGAAAAACAGCCTGGTGTACGCCAATAATATAGAAGCCAAAGAACAAGGGAAAGTTTTACAACTTGTATCATTCCTCTGATCTCCATAGTTCCCCTCAGAGATGAACTGCTGCCCACGTCACTGAACCTTGTCCAGCTCACCCACTAATCAAATTCCACCAAAACACACATGCTATTGTTGAAGTCTGTAACGGTACAAATCTATGCACAACACAACCCACTGTTGAATTATTTTTCAAGCATTTATTTTTGTAATACTCACATGATAATACACATACTTCCACAATTTACTGTGCTCTTCAAAAAGGAAGTTTTCTTTGTCACATAGTCCAGTAAAAAGAACATGTTATTTTGATATGAATGGTAGCACAAAACGTTGAACATTGTGCCTCATCAAATTAATACATCCAATATGGCATTAGGTGTAATAAAACACACAAAAGGGGCCAGTCTGCACCTTCACAATGTCCTAACCAGGACAACTGTGGCTTTTCAAGAGGTTAATACAATCTATTTGTATGTTCTGTCCAAAAACTTTAATCATGAGGTTAAAGAGGTGGCAAGAGGTTCTTCTTACAGTTTTGATTGTTAGTTAGTTAATGACAAAATGTAAATAAACATAGGGACATGTATGTAATGTAAATAAAAAATAAACACAGGGACAGAGAAGATGAATCAAGTGTTCTCAAATTATTTGAAAAACACTGAAATGCATGATTCAACTTGCTAAAATAACCAAACTATATTACAGGGCAAATGGGTTCAGACACTGGCCTGCGTACAGATCAAAGCCAGGTGATGTTCCTCTAAAATGCGCTTTCATGGCAAAGAAAGAAATGTCTGTTGGCAATGACTTCAGTGTAGACTACTGTCCAAAAATGGGCTGGATCCAGCTCAGCAATAACAAAATCAAAACTTGTTAGAACATAGTGCTGATGTCAACAAAATTAACTTTTAAATAAAGTTTCACATTTTGTCCTGAATCTATACATTTATACGTTATATCTTTCAGCTTTTCAGTGTATGTAAATTTGTGATATTCCTTTTACTAAACGCCCCAAACCTATCTGAGGACTGCAGAGCTGCATTATCTGAACTTCTACAAGGATGCAGTCTGTGGGAAGCTGTGGTTTCTGGAGCAGATGTGTTGCAGGCACAAAGTATGCACACACCTCTGGCCCAGTGTGAACTCAACCTTCTGCTGACACTGATAGGAGGGAATACACCTCTAGCTTTAGGATCCCAACATGGTGATAGAGAGAAAGAGAGAGAGAGAGGGAGAGAGCTGTGAAAGCATGGCAGCTGAAGAATAGTATGTCAACAGAGAATGAGATTAGTAGTGCTATCCCTAGGCGTTCACTCAGCTGGCGTGTGTATGTGTGAGAGTGCCGACTCCTGGCTCTCATGTATCTGTGTGTGTTCTCAGCGAGGGGTTTTTGACTGACACAGAGAGAGAGTTTAGGGAGTCCCTCACCCTCCCACAGCACAGCTAAGAAGCCCTAAAGCTTCTTAGCCCAAACCCTACCATTTGTACAGTAATATTTAATCACATATTTTTTACCTAGAAATACTGTGGAGGTGAAACAATCATAAATGTAAGTTACTGTTGCCCTAACATGGTTTATTCACTTGCAGAACGTGTTTTTGAAAGCAGATACACAGACGTCGGTTGTTTTTCTGAGTGGTGGATTTTTTGGTTCGGCTAAACTTAACACCTTTTAGTAATCAACTAAGCATCACACATGAACAAGTACGTGTGCTGTGTGGGTCAGTAAAAGTGTTTAGAGGTTCAGAGAATCTTAAGAGGAGTCAGTGGATGTCAAGGTCTGGAGAATATGAACCACATGGGAGGACCAGGCACACAGCCAGTCGAGAGAGAACAGTCTGGCATCAACTGGCAGCAGCTAACTTCACACTCACATACACACACACCATGCACAATACTGCCCATCTAAACCCTCACACAGTGAGAAAACAACTTGCAACACACCGGTCATTATGACCATCACACGTACAAACCCTAAAAATGTGACCAAAGGAAAGTGTGTTGATTGACTGACTGAAGGAAGAATAAACATAGCATGTTCCGTTCGTAAGTGTCAAGTGATTTGTTTTGTTCTTTTTCTCTGTATAGAGCAGCCAAACCAAAATGCTCAGTGAAGTGGTTACAGATTCTGGGTGGGCGCTGTGCATTTGGGTATGTGAGTATGTGCACTATGTCTGTTTCTGCACTTGAATACACTTTCCATCAGATTAACCTGCTAAGCCTTTCTAATACATTTATACCTAAAGCTTGGTCTCTAATGGTCTGGTTTCCACTACAGGACCAACCTGGGCTGATTTACTTCACCCTGTCAAGTGTTGTTCATTATTATTTTCCTATAGTTAATTTGAATGAGCATTCTCTAGGCTAAATCCTAACAGCATCACGATAACATATTCACAAAAATGACACTAACTGACAACAATCAGGAGACCAGGATACGATACGCATCACGATACAGGATTTGTGATTCAATATACTGCAATATACTGCATTACTGCAAGCAAGGACATGTACTGCAATTCTTTAAAATGTAACTTTAGGAAAACTGTCATAGTATATTAGGAACACATCACCATATGCAGTAAGAGTTTTAAAAAGGTTTATACTATGGTACATCTGTTTAGTGCTTGGGGGTTTAAACAACACAAAATGAACCAGTGTCTGCTATAAATCTTAAAACTTAATTAAAAATTGATCCAGTGTTTTTAAAAACACATACACTATCACAAAACTAAATATTGCAATACTCAAGCATATTGATATTTTCTCACACCCTAGTAATTACTGTAAACCCAATAACACGCTAACATTTTCATGACTCTAGCAGCAGTGGCACTAAGATGGTTACAGACAAATGCATTGTGTAAAGATGAAAGTCCTGAAGTGGAGAATCATCCTGTACATGTAAACAAAAGGTTGTGTGATTTGCATAATTAGTTTTTTCTAATTTGTGCTTATTCCATCTGAACATTTGTCTTTTCTGTGTTTTGTTGTTGTTTAGCAATATGACAAGTATCGCATCCACATAAAGTCAACATACAATGCAATGACTTATTGCAGTATTTTAGTATTTCAGTCACGTCATTTTATATTCTTTATGAAACACTAAAACAACTTTTATAATTTCAATGCAACCAATGCAATGCAAAGTTTATAACTCTGTTTAGGCGCATTCTAATATTTCACTTCATTTTAACTGATTACAAGCTCCTTTGGGTGTTGAGACAATTACACTCTTCAGATATCTGAACCTTCTCAGATCGCTCTGGGTAATGTCTGATGAGATTTTTTTTTAAAAAGGCAGTTTTGTTTGTTTTCATTTCCTGAAAAGTTGACATTTCACAGACGCATGATTTCATCCGACAGCATCAATTTGCAAATCGCACATCATGGTATCATTACAGTGAATGCCTTTCACAGCTAGCATGTGAGCTGGTATGACTCACCTCTCTGCACCTCCTGGGAAATACACAACACACACTCACATACAACTATAAACACACGCAGAGTGGTGCACAGAACGCTGTTCAGAGGACAGTGTGTTTGTGCATGTGTGAATAACAATGTGCCCTTTAACCTGAGCATGAATATATAGTTCTTAATGTCAGTGAATGTAGAGTACGACACACATACACAATGTGGCACCCTGTAAACATGCCCCATGTAACAAGAACACTTTGCCTTTTTAATGTTGTGTAGCTGTGGTTAGCCAGCCAACCATGGCCAATGCTCTGTGGCAGGCAAGCAGAGCAGTGACCAAGACTGAGAATACATGCAGACCGTAAGAGCGCAGATAGACAGAGTTAGGGAGGTTTTGCATCAGAGAGAGAGAAAGTGGGAGAAGGATAGATGGTAAGCAAAGCAAAGATGCACAGTGAATGCATACAGATTGTTGAGAATCAACCATGAGAAAGTTTCATCTAAGATCGCTCAAAACAAACATCCCTCGCTTTTTCTTCCCTAGAACAGCATCTGCCCTGTTAGTTCTACAGCATGCGGGTATTGTAACCGTATGCATATGCGCACGTGTCAGGCTCCAGCTGAAAGACATTAGTCAGCCGAGTAGGGAATTTTACTGAAACCTGGCACAGCTGATGAATTGCTTCAGAGAAGGAATCAATTGATATAAAGTAGACGGATATTAAATACAAACACGAGACAAAAAGATGGTGATAAAAAGGTAGAAAAGAGGCTTCATTTGCATGTTTGTACATACGTACACAAAAATGCATATGCATGCCTAAGTTACTACACCTGATTACTATGAAGATGCTGAAAATCCCACAGCTCATGGCAAAAGCACGCAGAGCATTAAAATCGAGCACCAGATAGTAGTCATGAAGAAGTGAAAGCAAACAAAATGAATCTGAAATTTAGAAAATAGTGTAGGAGAGGAGGGGATAACAAAGGAGGCACACAAGAAATGCAAGTAAACAGCTGAGAGGGAAAGAATGAAATACCAAGATGATGTATAACTTGCAGAACACATCAGTTGTTCCCTTACCTCTGCAGCTATGTGTGGTATCCTTTGGGACAAAAAACGCAGCAGGGAAGAAACTTCAGCTTCAACAGCACTGCTGTTCTTTCTTTCTACTTCTTTCCAACGTAAAGTACAGTACATAAATATATATATCTATATCTATCAGACGAAAGTAAACTCTTCAGACCACTAGGAAAAAAGTCTGTCTGTGTGGGGCTGTGTAAATGTATCCTAGATAGAGATGAATAGTGGTGAGTGCAAGGAGTGTACTACGCTAGAGGGCAGACAGAAAGACTGAAACAGGAGAGCGCAGAGAGTAGAGAGCAGACTGAGTAGGATGGAAGAGGTGCTGCTTCCTAACATCAGAACGGCTGGGCTGGGTACACCCACCTCCTCAGCATGCATCACATGGGAGTCGCTCAGATGCTCCAAAGTATGAGAGAGAGAGAGAGAGAGAGAGAGTGTGTGTGTGTGTGTGAGAGAGAGAGCGAGAGAGAGAGAGAGTGTGTGTGTGTGTGTGTGTGAGTGTGTGTGTGTGTGTGTGTGTGTTTGTGTGTGAGTGTGAGAGTGTGGGTGTGTGTGTGAGAGAGAGTGTGTGTGTGTGTGTGTGTGTGAGTGTGTGTGTGTGTGAGAGAGTGTGTGTGTGTGTGTGTGTGTGTGAGAG
>OMLM01020799.1:0-16073 GCA_900302695.1 Helostoma temminkii | reverse complement strand
GGAATCCAAAAATTGTAGCATTGCTGCCTTCTGCTGGATTCATTTTTATTGCATTATTTTAATCAAATTCTCTTAATAAGTTTAGTTCTCTTTAACAAGTTGTATACACTTCGTCTATTCCCCTACTTTTTCAAAAATCCTTTAAACTCTTCTATTTAAACCTCTCTTCCTGAAGTCATCTATCATGTCCTCTATACATGTTCCACTGTTTCTGGCTCCACACAGTATCTGGAGCCTATCCCAGCCAGCATACGGGCGAGAGGCGGGGTACACCCTGGGCAGGTCACCAGTCGCAGTGACATCGCAGGGCAGTCAGTTTTAAAGGAGGCACTTTCCTTACTGCCTCACCTTCCTCAAACCTCTCTACTGCATTAAGTAGAATTTTAATCACCTTTTTCCTCCCTATGACCTTTCCCCAACACTCCTGTCCTTCCTCCTCACTCCTACACCTCTCCTCTCTATTAAACACCAAACACCATAGTTTCCATTTCCTGATTCAAACGTTTGCATTTTAGCCGGTGATGACCAGGAACGAGAATATTGCTACCGGCCTGCCCAGGCTGCACCCACTACTATCCCGACTGCTACTCTTTCTCTTATTTCTTTCTGTTATGACTCTGTTTTGAATGTTGTTACCTTACTTTTCCAATGGAAAACACCCTGGATGTGTGTGAATGCTCTGCTGCACTTCTTTCACATCATTTACAGCAGCAGTTCTACATCTTTCTCGGTGTGTGTAGATCCATTTGTAATAAGTGAATCTTGTAATTTTCTAGTTTTACAGTGGTATATCTGTTTACTTTCCACAATTGGTCATATCCACACTCTATCAGTCTCTGCTCTCTCCGTGGTCCACTCCTCTCACTCAGTCAGCTTTATTATTAACACCTTTATATGCAGATCTGCCACCCTCAGTTCTCTGCCAGATTGTGTGGAACCCTGACTTCAGTGTGCAACTCTCCAGCTTTTGAAAACCTATTTGGCCTCTTGGTAACAATTCTGCTCTGACTGGGACCAGTCCTTGTCAACCAACTGCAAAACCCCATGGAATGATGGGAAACCCCTGGTTATCACCTGATCTGAGATCTGACCGGTTCAGGTGTTGTTGCATGTGTATGTTGTGCATGACTTTTTATATGAACGCTTCTTCTTTTGTTTACTTGAAAATATTTCACTAGTGATAGTTTAGAGTTAGAGTTAGATAGTATTAAGAAAACCTTTTTTTTCCATAGAATAAATGTTGCAACTTATCAGACTATATAAGTTTCCTTTATTAGAGGTCACAATCTCTTGTACTAATCTATTGAATAAAATAATTAGTTTAGTCTCAAGAGTATTAAGTGACAGATATTTTGCTGATTTTTTTTATCATATCATAGTATCTATATACAGCTGCAAACTGACCTGGTTTTGTGAGAATTTTAACTCATTTCACATTAATTATTAGTCATTTGGAGGTTAAACCATTAACACACCATCATCTCTGTAACTTTTCAAGAGCAACAGAGTACAATCAACACGTATTAGGGACTGAGTAAAAACTTTTTTTTTTTTTTAAATGTTAAAAACAGAGATGCTGAGTTCAGAAATTCTCTCCATCTTTACCTGTCTTGGTCCAAGCTCCTGCATTCCCCCACTGTCTCAACATCAGCCTACATTTATAATACAATCTTTAATATCCACCCAGAGCTGCATTTTCTTAGCCCAAATCATCAGTTATCAGTGTTCTCATTTTTTTAACATAAACTATGTTCCTCATGATTTAAAATGAATAATAAAATGTATGAATAATTGTTTTATGATGCTGTTCTGTATATTTGATATTTTTAAGATGCTTTACATCTGTAACACATACAGAAAAGTAAAGTTCATAA
The DNA here is from genome assembly GCA_900302695.1 of Helostoma temminkii. NCBI lineage: Eukaryota > Metazoa > Chordata > Actinopteri > Anabantiformes > Helostomatidae > Helostoma > Helostoma temminkii. The sequence continues at coordinate 14,199 of OMLM01020799.1, read as the reverse complement.
ATAGTAAGTGCAACATGTTGGAAGATATTAAACTGAGTAAAAGGAGATGCATTTTTGAGCTGATGTCTGTATTAAAAGACTTCAACCAGGAGATGGCAGCACGGATGAAGATGTGGGGGTTGATCAGCAGAGCTTTATTAGAGGAGGGATCAACTCACATGAGTATTTCCTTACACAAACCTGACAAGATATTAAACCGTAGCTCAACCTAATGGCAACTTTTGGGTGTGTGTTCATCAAAAACTATTGAAACAAAATAAAAAAAACTTATGAGTTCTGTAACACTCAAAATGGTCTTGTATCGTGTCTTTTGTATCAACTATTAACTATATTTACTAGAAACTATAGAAATTTCAACACGTCTTTTATGAGCTAATGTTTTATTGTGAGCCTCAGGCATTAGTTAAAAATGTTGTTTTCCAACTATTAGAGTATCATCAAGCTTTATGAAGCCTTTTTTTACTGCTAAAAATCTAAAGAAATAAGAGGTTTTAATGCAATCTATTCTAATATAAAAGAGTCACACCTTGAGCTTCTGCAGTTGTTTTCCTCCAAAGTGTTAAACACATCATTGTCACATACTGTGTGGTCAGACAGTGTGAAAGGCTCCTGCGTAGTTTCATAGTGTTTACACCAATTGAAATGGCTCGGAATGCATTGTTGAAGGTGCATTAGTCACTTTGGGGAAGTGACATCTCACTGAACACAGGAAATGAATATTCATTATCTGTTAGAAGCAGCAGTTTAGAAACGTGACAGTTGAGAGAAGAACGATGGCTGAATTCAGATGGATTAAAATGTTCTTATTTATGAACCTGGTGCTGCAATTTATCTGTGAGTAAACATGAAACGTACAATTACATACAAATTATAGTTACTAGTTATTGTAATGGCGCTTGCACCGGGTTTGTGTGCTGACTCCATATGACCGGAAAACACAAGACTAGGTAAGATGTTTTTAGAAAAGCTTTATGAAGCAGGTGGTGAGGTTTCGAGGAGCCCTGGTAAATGGCATGGGTCAGTGGAGGCCTGATGTTCAATGGCAGAATCTGAAATGAAAAGAGATCTTAACGGAGGTTTAGACTGATTGTACTGATACAGTATTTGTCTGGGGTGCCTGTACTCACTTGTTCAGGTAAGTATTGTTCTGATGGAGTTGTCTCGATTTACAGGTAGTAGGGCGATTGGTTGGCGGAGTGCGGCTGGGGAAGGATTGAGGTTGTTTCGAGTCGTAGGCAGGTGGTGGACTGCTGAGGATGATACCAGAGCAGAGAGTGGATAAGAACTACAAAGACGGCAGAGTTAGTTTACTAGAGGTGATGGTGATGTGCCTTCCTCCAATGTGGCGACATCCGTGAAGGTGAGCAGGTGGCGGTTCTGAGCTGATCCAGAAATAATAACTGACTCAGGGGCAATCCAAAAAATACAGAGTTATTATAGCCTGTCCTAGGTGTATATATACATATAATATATGTGTATATCTCCATATTTTTATTAATGTCTCAGACACTTTTATGTTCTTGTTCCCTCACTCACTGATAAAGTTTTAAACTACAGCACTTCCTTGCCTCTGTGTCTGACTCCCTTATCAGATCATTGTGGATGAAGCTCCAGCTCCAATGGTTTTAACACCAGTTAAAATGCAGATTTCAAGTAACAGCCATGTATCCAGCCTTTAGTCTAGAAAACACCATGTAAAGAAAAGAAGAGCTGCATTTATGCAAACATTTATCTTAACAGTCTTCACACATTTAGCTTCCTCATTCATTTTTATCACGTGGCTCAGAAGGTGTTTTCAAACAAAAAAAAAAAAAATTGAGCTGCATAGTGTCATTTGCTCTTGACATTTAAGTATATTGATGACGTTGATTGATGATGTTGTTTTATTTGCAAATTGTCACATTTGTATTTGATTACTTCTGATGTGTATTAATGATGCAAATGTGCAGTGTTACTGTAAAATGTATTCCTTGTGTGATCACTGGCTAAGATTGAACTTATCTAAAAAGCCTAAATATAACAACCAACTTAGCTTTATAGGAGGTATAACTACAGCCCTGCACCAACACCTCAGACCCCCAGACCTCCAGACCTCTGCTGCTGTTGTGGTCACATTCTCACTAAAATACTTCGCACTCAAAATGACACAAGTGCTGTATAAAGTGGAAAAAACAGATCTCAGATCAGTAAAAATATCTTATCAGTTTTCTTTGACAGCTGCTTCAGTATAAATGTGTTACAACATGAACATTAAAAATTAAATTCCGGTGAACAAAGAGTCTGGAGTTTCACCTGATTGTCCATACCACATCATCCTGAATCATTTCTGTTTTCTGAGACAGTTTATCTAAAAAAAGGAAGAGCTGGCTCACTGCAAACCTTTATCTTAACCAACAATCTTCAAACCTTCAACAGATTCTTCTTCTTCTTTCTGTGTTTTCTAACTAGACACAAAAACAGTTTGAACTGTAGTACAGAAATTTTTAATGGTTGCGCTAACACAAATGGATCAGTTAATTTTTTCCAAAAGAAAAATGTAAGCTGCTTTATGTAAGTTTATCTCATTATAGAGAAATTACTAACATATAGGAAATAGTTGTGGCAGGTGGACAGTGTGTGTTGTGGAGACTGAAGATGTGGGTTATAGGCAGGTCTGCCATACCTTTAGTGGAGGGAAGTTTGGGTAAGGGAATTAAGTGGACCATTTTGCAGAAACGGTCAAAGATGGTGAGAATGGTGGTATGACTATCAGAGAGAGGCAGACCCGTGACAAAGTCCAGACAGATATGGAACCATAGACGTCAAGGAACTGACAGGGGGCGAAGTCCAGAACTTCAGAAGAAGTTCAGAACTTTATAGTTCTCAGAGCCAGGGTGGTATGACAAGGTGAAGTTGAATCTGTTGAAGAAAAGAGCCCATCTAGCTTGTCGGGGATTAAGCATCTTAGCAGTTCTGAGGTATTCAAGGTTTTTAAGGTCTGTCCAGACCAGGGGTGTCAAACTCAAGTCCTCGAGGGCCACAGCCCTGCTTGTTTTCCAACCATCCCTGCACTTACAGCTTCTGATTGGCTGAACACACCTGATCCAGGTAATCAGCAGAGGGTAAGGCAGGGATAGTTGGAAAACAAGCAGAGCTGCGGCCCTCAAGGACTGGAGTTTGACACCCCTGGTCCAGACCAAGAAAGCTACTTCGGCTCCCTACAACCAACGGCGCCACTCCTCAAGTAGCACTTTAACTACCACTAGTTCACAGTCCCCGATACAATAATTTTCTTTCGCAGGTGAGAGAATCCGGGAATAAAAAGCACACGGGTGGATCTTGTCATCTTTGTCGGAACGTTGCAATAACACTGCTCCCACCCATTGATCTGGGGCATCCACCTCCACTATAAAGTGTCTACTGGGGTCTGGCATGGTTAGGATGGGAGCAGACGTGAACCGATCTTTGAGATGGGAGAAGGCCTTGTCAGCTTCAGGGGTCCAGAAAAATTGGGACTTGGTGGATGTGAGAGCATGAAGTGGACTGGCTACAGTACTTTAATTCTTAACAAATCTGCGGTAGAAATGTGCCAACCCTAAGGAGTGTTCCAGCTGAGATGATGAATCCGAGAAAGGCATTTCTCAGCTTTAACATTAAGGTGATTCTGGAGCAATCTCTGCAGGACCGCCCGCACGTGTTTCACATGATCGATTTCAGCCTTTAAGAAGATGAGAATGTTGTCAAGATAAACAAAAATGAACTTATTTAGCATATCTCCCAAAACATCATTAACCATATTTTGAAACACAGCAGGGGTGTTGGTAAAGCATAACAAGATACTCGTAGTGTCCTACTGGTGTGTTAAATGCTGTTTTCCATTCACCTCCCTCTTGTATTCAAACCAAATGATAAGCATTTCTCAGATCAGGCTTAGTGAAAATGACAACGTCTTGCAATAGCGATGAGTTGAGGGGTAGCGGGTACTGGTTCTTAATTGTGATATGATTTAACCCCGGAAGCCGATACAGAATCTGAGACCTCCATCCCTTTTACCAACAAAAAAGAAACCAGCACCCGCGGGTGAAGATAAGGGCCGCATGAGTCCAGCTGCCAAAGCCTTGTCCAGAAAGGACTGCATGGAAACCTGTTCTGGACCTGACAGAGACAAGAGACGACCTTGCGGTGGTGTGGTTCCTGAAAGTAGGTCTATCGTGCCATCATTTGGACGATGAGGAGGTAAAGATGTAGCTTTAACCTTGTTAAATACCTCCTTCATGTCCATATAGAGTGCCGGAACAGCTGACAGGTACTCACCCACCTCTTCAGGAATGCATAATGTGATCGTCTAGGGCCCTCACCTGGACAGATTGTGAGAGAAAGATCTTTGATGAGCTGATGTCTATGAATTCGGAGTCGGAGTCTGCTCCGGAATCAATAAAGGCAGGCATTGGGGTCCGATTAGGGAGATGAATCTTCACGTGTAAAATTGGTCTAGAATTTGGGGAACTGCTTAGGGTGTGGCTCAGCAATATTCCCTGTTTCATTGCTGAGCCGTGGCTTTTACTGGGCAGTTCTGGACGTGGTGAAAGGGACAACTGCAGTATAGACAGGTTAATATCTTAAAACGTCTCTCTCATTCTTCAGGGGGAAGTCGTGTGTGTCCAATTTGCATGGGTTCAAGTGAAGACTGGTGGGGACGACGTTTTCCTAGCATGAGAAGAGGATGCAGGATTAATTTGTCAATCAATCCTGATTGACAAATAAATCAATCCATCCAGGTCCTAGGTTAGCTCTCGTGCCACCAGTTCATTCTTTACACGCTCATTAAGTCCTTTGTAAAAGTCAAAAATGTCCAAAAAAAAACATAATGAAGACAGGGTCTGATGCGGGTCTTGGTTGAGAAGATTTTACCAGCGTAAGCAGCCGAACTCGCACAACAGGGTTGCACATGCTCAACTGACTTCACTTAGCTATTACAAAGTCTTTATACAGATGGAAAAAAAACAAAAACACAGATATCTTAGAAAGGTTTGGATTGTTTCTTATCACCTTGGTGTCCGGTCTGAGCTCATTGCTACTTCAGCAGCTGCTTAACCTTGGTTGTGACGCACAGTAAAATACACTGGAATTAACAGAGCCAGTCAAGAAATCACAAGGTTGGTCAGAGCCAGTCCAGTTGGTTAACAGGGTAGATCAGGCAGGAACAGAGTAAGGTACTTTGAGTATCGTGGAGAGTAAGGAAGGCAGAGCAGGACAGAGGATAACTCATAGTATCGGGATCAGAGCAGAAGGCAGAGTCCAAAACAGGCAGTGAGCCGTCACCAGGAAGTCAATCCGATCAGAATGCTGGATAGTTTGCAAAAAGGTTGGTAAAGGTACTATCAGGTGGGCAATGAGCCTGGCAGACGAGCTTATAAAGGGAGAGCAACAGGTAAATAGGATTGAGATTAATTACTGGAAGCAGTAGCAGAGGGAAGGGGGAACAGGAAATGACCAAATATGGAAGATAAAGGGCAGACAGGCAAGGAAAACCAGAGACCATGCAGGGACAGAAACTAAATGGGATGTAAATGGGTCAGGTGCCGGGCTGGAACGGAAGCAGGCCCGGGTGAAGGAAGTGGGATTGGTGCAGAGCTTGGTGCAGAAACTTGGTCGGGTGCAGAAACTGGTGCTGCGTCTGGTACAGAGCCTGGTGCTAATGCTGATACTGAGTTAATTAGGGAAGCTGGAACTGGTGCAAGTGGAGAAGGTATGAGGTCTAATGCAGGGTCTGGAGCCAAAACTGGAACTGTTAATCTTTGCGGGGAGTGACAAGCTCCAGTTGACCCCTCGCTACTTCACCTGAGGGCCAGACGCGTCCCTCAATAGGGAGAGAGCAGAGGGAGACTGATGCTATCAGGAACTGGAACTGGGCCCAGTGCTAGTGTAGAGACCCAAGCAGGAGCAGATACTGGAGCTGAAGGTGCAAGAACTGCAACTGAAGCCTCACTCCAAGGATGGTGACTTAATTGCTGCAGCAGCCGAGGCACTCTGGTCAGGTCAAACAGCTAGGGTCTCGAAAAAAAGATCTATAGACTCTAAAGCTGTTAGTTCTTTTTTAAGGTCTGGTAAGTTAACTGCTGTGGCATGAAGGTGGTGTAATGTCGGTATAAATAACCTGCCCTCCTTGGCTCTGGCTGCTGGGTCCATGTGGTCGGTTTATGCTGTCACGATTATGAGAATATATTTGGACCCAGAATGCAGCCGGAAAAGGAGAATGAAGGTTTAAGAGATTTATTGTAAGATTTGACAATGGATTGCAGGAGTCAGGGTTAGTGAGTGAGCAGGAGCAGGACCCAGGAATGGAGCAGGTAAGTAGAGGCAGGCACCAGGAACAGAACAGGTGACTAGGGGCAGGAAGCAGGAACGGGGCAGGTAAGGAAATGCAGGAACCAGTAGTGGGTGATGACTGAAACAGAAACAGGCGAGTGAAGATTGGAATCCGAAGCTGGTGAGCTGGAAACTGGAGCTGGTAAGCACAGGGCTGAAATCCAGAGCTGGAAACCAGAAGCTGGTGAGTGCAGGGATGGAATCAGGAGATGGTGAGTGCAGAGGTAGAATCCAGGGCTGGTAAGTGCAGAGCTGTCGAGTGCAAACTGGATACAGGAGTTGGTGGGTGAGTACTGGAGACTGGAACCGTCGAGTGCAGGCTGGAGGCAGAAAATATCAAGCGCGAATAGGGGACAGAAGACGTTGAGTGAGAAGAGGTGGAAGGAGACGATAAGTGAGAATTGGAGATAGTTAAATGAAAAAACAACCAAAAGGAAAAACTAAGACCAGGTGCAGTGAAGCTTCAGGAAAAGCAGCTGGGAGCGATAGTGTGTCAGGGAAACAGTTCAGGCTACTAAGACGAGACAGGTGAGCGTAATTGAATAAATGGGGAGAATGAACCAGGGAGAGTGAGACAGGAATTGACCATAAAAGGGATAACTATAATTGACAGGGAGAGAACAGAGAGGGGGTGACCAGTTGTGCATAGTTGGCCTAATTAGTGGGTGGCAAAGGTACTGTTCAGTAGCAGCTGGACTAGTTTTAGTTCTGAAGATGTTTTGCCTTCTGTCCAGTAGGCTTTATCAGTTCTGACTGACTGGCTGGAACCAGGAACAAGATAACAACATCGCTGTCTTAAAAAGAGTGGCCCTTGTTTCAGGTGTAGCTGCACCGCTGAGTCCTGTCCTGAGGAGTTGGCTCTCCCGTGCTGTGCTGTATGCTTGTGAAGCTGTCTTGCCTATGTACAGATCTGTACCCTCTTTGCTGCACTGGCTGCATAGATGTAATTACAGAAACAATCCAGCAGAAGGAGTTCTAAATCGCTGAGGTATGTTGAAGGTCACGTTGCTTCCTTTCTTCCTCTTATTATACACATAAGTAGAGGAGAAGTTCCATCCTGCATCTTTCATACTGATACCTCCCTTTTCAGGTATGAATGCTTCATAGTAACTGTTCATGATAACATGTGCATCATTTAACAATGTATATGTGTTCAGGGGAGCATTTCCAATGCTTTGTGTTTGTTTATTGTGTAGCAATAAAATTAATGAATAAACGCTATCCATATTCGATAGCGATGCACAGTCGTCATCTTAACCGCCGATTGGCGGATACTGTGTCACAGTCAATGTTGTGTTGTAGTTATGTTGTTGAAATGTTACTGAGTGAATGCGCAGTTAGTGTATGTATTAGCCACAAGTTTCAACAGGTCTTATGCAGGCACATGCTAAGTTACTGTATCTTTTGTCGATTTCTGTTTGTTTATTGTACGACATGTTGAAAAAGCGGGGCGGCAGTGGTTAGCACTGTCGCCTCGCGGCAAGAAGGTCCTAGGTTTGATTACCGGGGTCGGACAGGGTCTTTCTGTGTGGAGTTTGCATGTTCTCCTCGTGTTTGCGTGGGTTATGCGATAGACTGGTGACCTGTCCAGGGTGTACCCCGCCTGTCGCCCGTATGCTGGCTGGGATAGGCTCCAGCACCCCCACGACCTCTACGGGGACTAAGTGGTTCAGAAAATGGGTGGATGGATATTGAAAAAGCTCTCATTATACACATGAGCTGAGGAGCAGTTGTGTTATACATCTTTCACACCAACACCTCCTCTTTCAGGGCTTTTACACATATACTACATTGCTCTGTTTGTGTCTGGGTGTTTCGTCCTTGGGGAGGATCAGTCTCAGTGTGTTGCTTGGTTTGAAATGTACTGGTATACCATATTTGTTGAAGATCCTCCTGATCTTTAGCAGGCAACATACGCAATAGCAATATTGTTGTTCTTTTCTTCTTTCTTCACTGTTGCAGTGCTCCTGTATCATCACAAAACACCCTGAAACAAACAAAGCAAGTATATGTATAGTATGTATAGTAAGTATATTGTATGTATGTATGTATGTAGTATATGCACTCCAGTGTAGTTAATAAGGTAAAGATCTGTACATAGGAGAGAATAAACAGAAGCCTCACAAACCATGGCACAACACAAAAGAGCCACTTCCCCAGGGCAAGACTCAGCAGTGCATCTGCACCTGAAAGACAAGGGCCACTCCTTTGAAGGCACCAATGTTCATATTCTGGACAGGGAGGACAACTGGTTTAAAGGAGATGTCAGAGAAGCTGTTCATTGAACAGCAATAGTTAAACAGAGGAGGTGGTTTACTGCACAATCTATCACTCATTTACAATATAGTTCGTTCATCACTACCCAGGAGGTTTTACAGTAGCTCACACCTGTTCTCAGGTGGTAACAGTGACACACATGAAACCCAGGAAGTTCCACAGCACACAGTGATCATTAAGTGCTAACAACTTCCTGACTCCACAGTGGTTGGAAGCTTCTGGATGGAAGGTGAAACATCTTTAGAACAAAAACTAATCCAGTTGATACTGAACAGAATCTTTTGGATAACAATGACCTGGATGACTGAGAATCTTCACAGACATGCACAAACTACTGTTTAAAAGGTTCTTCTGATTTTCTGATTCATATTTATTTCTCATATTCTCAGCAACAGTAACTCAGAAATATTCCCACATCACTGTCAGAGATGGAGATGATGTCACTTTGCCCTGTGATAATGTGATAAAGCAACAGGATAAATGTCACAAAACCAATCAAGACATCTTCTACTGGTCAACACACACAAGAGAAGTACAGCTGGTCAGATCTGGGAGGATTGAGATGAACACATCTAAATCAGACAGACTGAGCATCTCAGTGAGCTGCTTTCTGGCTATAAAGAATGTCACAATACAGGATGCAGGGCTCTACACCTGTGAAAAACAAGTTCAAGACAAGGTTTATTTGTCTGTTGTTACTAGTGAGTATTTACATCATAATATTCTCAGTTCCACATGTCTTAAAATAATAAACTTTATAATTATTTTATTTGTATTCATTTTATTTTACTCTCATTGTTTTTCTCCCACAATATCTTCATCTTCATCAGTGACTGAACATAAAAAAGGTGATACAGTGACGTTAAACTGCTCTTTGTCCAGCTATGGGGAGTGTGAACACACAGTTAAGTGGCTGTATCAGGATAGAGATGTGGATAAAGATAACAAAGACTTGAACACTTCACAGTCTGGCTGCTACTCCACTGTGTCTTTTCTGGATTCTCACTTTATTTACACATCATATAACTCACTGACGTGCGCAGTTACTGATCCTCTCAACAAAGTGAAGTTGTTTCCCTTCAGACCTGAGACCACAGATGAGGAAACGGGTGAGAAGATGATGATTTGTTTAAGACAGGAAATATGGTTTAACTAAAACCATAGAAAAATATTTTCATTTTACTTTAAGCATTAGATAAACCTCCATCTTTAGATGACAACATTGTTTTTCATTTAGTTAAAATATGTATTTTTCTAAGTGGCTTTTTTTTTTTCATTCGACCAGGTGAGGACACAAAAACAACAAACCACAACACCAGCTACTAAGACAACATCAAAAAAGGATGAAACAAAAAATAAAAAGTGATCAATAACATGATTATATATTATACAGTCATCACAGACGGTATTTTCTAACAAGCAGTACTCTGACATTAATTTCACAGACGTTATTTTTTATCACATTGTTGATTTTTCATTTTTTGATCACATTGACACAGTTTCATACACTTACAACTGGAAGCTGCCCAGTACAACCACAGTCTGTCCTGATGGACACTGAGCAGCTTCACTTATAGGGTTGATGGCTTTAAATTTAAAAAATAAACACCAGAGTCATATAAATTATGATAATGTACATATTTACTAGTAAAAACATTCTGGAAAAACAACATTTTCTCAGAGCACATGCAGCTTTTGTCTCTTCAACTTAATTTTTTTTTAATCATTTAGAAATAAATGTTTTGAATGTTTCTCCAGGTTGGTGGAGATCCATTATTGTCTCGGTGGGTTTAACAACACTCATAATTATTGTTGTTACAGTCGACATATGGACAAGAACTAAAGGTAAGAACATTTAATGATGAACATTTTGTAATTTTTCTGTTAAAACTTAAATAGACTTTTAAAAAATCTTTTTAGGGAACAAAACACAGACTGACAAAAACACAGTAAGTATAAAACAGAATCAAATACTTTACAGAGCAAAGCAGTGTTTGTGATATTTGTTCTTTAACCTTTTCTGTTGATGATACATAGAGTATATCAAATTATCATTTCCTGGTGTTAACTGATTATAGCAGGTTCATAATGATGAAGATGAAGATGAGGGCGCAGTGTATGTATGAAGAGTCAAAGTATGAAAATGTTGGAGAGTCTTCTGCTTCTGTCAGACTGCATTGATCAACTTCAACATCAACTCACCACAGAAATGTGTGTGTATTATGAGGATGATCTCATCTTTACAATGAATAATGTGGGAGAAAGAAAAACTAGAAAACCAAAGTTTAATACAGGAACAAATAAGTAAAGCAGAAACATTAATTCTAATTTTAGGAAGATAACTTGTTGAACAGAGTGAGATTAGTTCAGTCACAGATTTATTTGGGGAGAAGACTCTGTCACCACAGGTCTGGTGCTTGGTCCTAGATGTTGTAGACAGGAGGCTACTGTCAGAGACTGTGGAGCATTTTGTGACAGAGGAGAACAAGAGGTTGATGCTGATTAACTGAGTCTGTCTGTAAGATACTATTTCAACCAGGAGAGGGCAGCACAGAGCACCAGTGAGGAGGATGTTGAAAGGACCAGAGTATGAGATTAAACTAAGTGTATAGTATAAAGTATAGAAAGATTCTTTGTCTTCAGTGTTTTACTATACAGAACTTTACTGCAGTACTTGAATGGACAAACGTAACTTTAAACTGAAATGAGTATTTATTTGTATTTATTGATTTTACCACAATCTAGTACACACTCACAGTACACACTGTTACCTTATCTGTATTTCTGATGTTTATATGGACATTATTGTAGGTTAATCATAAATCATGTGTTGTTCTTTAACATACACATAAATATGACTTATGTATGCTGTTAATGTGATTTTTCAAACTGTATTTCTCCTCATGTTAGCTTACTAGCAGCGACTGTTTTATTTATTGATGCTTTACCATTGTAGATATTTTACAAATATATGTTTTATTCATGTCTCAGATGCAAAACCTGTATGTTCTTGTTCCCTCACTCAATGATAAAGTTTTAAACTACATCACTTCCTTGCTTCCGTGTCTGACTCTCTTATCAGAGTCCCACTGTGGATGAAGCTCCAGATTAACTGGTGTTAACACTGGTTAAAATGATTTCCAGTGACAACCATGAGTCTAGAAAACACTATGCAAAGAAAAGAAGAGCTGAATTAATGCAAACATTTATTTTAACTAACAGTCTTCACACATTTAGCTTCCTCATTCATTTTTATCACGTGGCTCAGAAACATTTGAGCTGCGTCATGTCATTGGCTTTTAACATCTGAGTATTTTGATGACTGAATTTGTTTATCTGCTAAATTTAATGGTAGTGTTTGATTTTTTTTTTCTTCTGACCTATATTAAAAATTGCAAATGTGCAGTGTCACTGTCAAATGTATTCCTTTTGTGACCACTGGCTAAAGTTGAACTTCTCTAAAAACACTAAACATGATAACCAACTTAGTTACTAACAGCAGCCGCAACCTTGCACCAACACCTCAGTCCCCCAGACCTACAGAGCTCTGCTGCTGTTGTAACCACATTCTCACTAAGACACTTCCCACTCAAAATGACACAAGCGCTGTATAAAGTGGAAACAACAGATCTCTGATTAGTAAAAATATCTTAGCAGTTTATCAGTTGCTACAATATAAATGTGTTGCACCATGAACTTTACAAATTTAATTCTGGTGAACAAGGAGTCTGGAACTTTACCTACTTGTCTGTGTCACATGATCATGAATCATTAAAAGGAAGATTTGAGCTGCATTAGATGATTTTGTGACTGTCAAAAAGGCCAATGCCACTTGGACTATTCTGCCACCCCTCTAGAAATGGTATGTTCCGGTCAAGAATTTGAAAGAGATTAAGACACAATATGTTTCACTTACAAAAATCCAGTATCAGCAAAAGATCCATACAAAGCTGTAACAGTTTTCAGTTGAACTGAGTGAATAGCCAGATAAACTCAAATTGTATTAAGACTGCTTTAAAACATAAGGCAGGTGTTAGCAGGTGAGGGGATGCAGGAACCAGGAACTGGGGCGGGAACAGGTGAGCATTGGGAGACTGGATGAGCAGGTAAGATGGAGTGATACTTAAACACAAGAGACAGGGTTAACCTGAGCCAGATGCGAGAAAGGTAAGTATTCTGATGTGAGAACTGGAGTACTCACTTGCAGAAGAGTCTGCAGCAGGGTGAGGGATTATGGGGATTGAAGTCCATTAAAAAAGAAACAGGCAGTGCAGATGGTCAGGGTTCATGATGTCACTTCTAGGTTACAGATTGAGTAACAAAACAACATGGCAGCCTCCAGGAGATCCAACACGTGGTCAGGCAACTGCAGGGAATGATGTGAACGACCTTTTGGGAGGGGCATCATCTCGATCACCAACACCTGCCTCTGTCAGAGTTTAAGCAGGTCTGTGGTGCTCTTCTCCCTCCAGATTATCAAACTTGACTTCCAGACTCTCCAGCTTTGACTTGATACCCTGAACCGGAACCTGAACCTCTCTTACCCCTGTTGCTACTGTAAGTCTAATAATGACATCATTATTTCTCAATAAGTTCTAACGTACATTAAAATATGATGTTTTCTAAGTGAACATTTTTTTAGGTATTTTTGGATCACTTCACAAACATAACAACAGCTACAACCAGACCAAAGAGAGTCATGACGGGAAATGACTAAATAAGGCAGGGACCATTGACCAATGCAGGAAACAGTGGCAAAAGCAGAAGTTTCTTTGAGGAAGTGACATCTCACTGATCACAGAAAATAAATATTCATCATCTATTAGAAGCAGCAGTTCAGAGACTCTGACAGTTGAGAGAAGAACGATGGCTGAATTCAGGTGGATTAACATGTTTTTATTTATGATCCAGACGCTTCAGTTTACAGGTGAGCAAACATGACATAACATGTTCCTAATATTGTTATTAATTTATCCACAAACCTTATTTGATGACACATTTACAAACTGCTGTTGTATCTGAATTTATCTTATATGTTGATCATTTTTCATCTTTGTCTCTCATCTTCATATCAACAGTAACTGGGCAGTCTTCCTCCATCATTGTCAGATATGGAGATGATGTCACTTTGCCTTGTCGACATGTGACAGATGATCAGGATGAATGTAAAAACTATGACTGGCTTTTCAAACATTTAGCACGAAGTGAAACAGTCGATGTGGTTACATCTGGGCAGGTTGAAAACACTCAAATTTCCAAATCTAAATCAGACAGACTGAGTGTTACAGAGAAATGTTCTCTGGTTATAAAGAAGGTCACAGATGAGGATATTGGTCTGTACAGCTGCAGACAACAAGATCAATACTATCAAGTTTATCTGACCATTGTTAACAGTGAGTATTTACATTATGATATTTTCAGTTTAAACTGAAAAAACTACTGAGACTTAATTAATTATTATTACAGTGATTAAATAAATTTTACATTTGTTGTCTTTTTCTTCACAACATCTTAATTTTCACCAGTGACTGAACGTAAGGACGGTAACAAGGTGACATTAAGCTGCTTTGTGTG
>OMLM01020798.1:358122-371372 GCA_900302695.1 Helostoma temminkii | reverse complement strand
GCAATTTAGCAGCAGAAACAAATATTCTTGAAAACCTGTGCGGTTGACCTGCGGTTGAACTTTCAAGGTCTGCTCCAGATCAGTTTATTCTAATTTCACACTGTCATTCTAAGTTGGAAGAAGGAGCCATCAAACACAGCAAGGATAATATGTTGTTTCAGTGCTAATGGCTGACTGCTTTTGAAGTTGTGCTTCTCTTCAGTTGATATGTGTGACTAACAACCAACAGTAGGTTGATACTGAAGAACAGCAGAATTGTTAAAAGAAATAGAGGTGTTATCTCACTAATGCACTTTATACGTCATAACTGTTGTGGGGGTGGGGGGGTTTGAGGACAACAGGCGATGTCTGTTAGCTCCATTTGAGATGCTTGTGTTATTTTATGAAGCTGCAGCCTGTCTGGCGGTCACTGTTTACTGAGGAGAAATGAATTGCGCAACAGCAGCACTGTGCCTAATGAAAATAAATCATGAATGATGACTTGGGAGCCAAAGTGAATTACATGGAGCAGCGTCAGTCCTGAGCTTTTGTGGGGTCGCAGGTTCTTGAACCCAGATCCACATGATTTAAACCAGCTAATAAGTTTCTGGTTTCAATTCTGAAGAGAAATAAGATGTAAATCAGAAATGACTCCGGGGGAAATGGGCCTCGTGGAGTACCTGACCAAACACGGAAAGTTATTATACATACAGCGCAGAATTTTTGGATGACATTATGTTAATCCTTATCTGGAGAAAGCAGTTAAACTAAATTTTGTTTCTCTTTTCTTTCTGGACGTTGCAGTGCTCAGAGCCACAGACAAGAACGGATTTTTAATATTACAATCTCTGCCTCGAACAGTGTGAGTCTCCTAATGCTGGCTGACAAGCTGATCTGAAAATCCTAAACATACATAATTCCAGAAACTCCAGCCATGTGTGACCTATTACATAAACTAAACTCTGTATTATGTGATCATATTGGACTGCTTTGGACTGACTGCATGTGGTCAAAATTGGCAGATGAATTTTTTTCTAATTTTGTCCCATATTTAGCTTAAAACCTTGATTTGACCTTGGATGAAGACATTCATTATACATCAGAATACATGCTTATAGACGTTTTGCTCATATTCAATTATCAGAAAACAAAAAGAGATAATTTTTTTCAATGAGTAAATTCAGAAACACACAAGAACTGAGTGAAATCAGTGTATAATACTAGAGAGGAGGAGTTTCAGCAATAATCAACATTATTCAGTAATAAAAATCGAACAGCGTAGAAAAATTATGTAAGGCAGACTTCAAAAAGTAAATAAATGTATATACAAATGTCAGTGTAGTGTCATGCAGATATTCAAAATATGTAGTTATTAAAACTTTTTTGAAATATCTTAATGTGAAGACGTTGAAGCCTTCACTTATTGATCAGCAATGTTTCGGTGATTTGAACCCAATGCTTAAGAGAACAGCATTTCTTAAATACATAATTTAAGTGAAAAACAAACAAACAACAAAAAACAAATGAACTTGATTATACATGCTGAAAGTGATAACTAAAAAACAAAAAAACACTCCCAACCTTGTCTGCAGTACAAAACTTTGCTGTAATAGCCATCCATTATTTCCCATTCAAATTTACCTGACAAAACAAATTAGTAGTATATGATTGTAATTTTTAGTTAATCCCATTATATTTGGTCTACCTTGAGGTTGAGACGAGCTTCTCCCCTTTTTCTATATGACTATTGGGCAGGATTAAGGATAAAAAACCCACAAATCTGTATATTCACTGTCTGCGTAGTCGAGACTGATTTATTCTAGGAATTTGCCTCATTCTTGGTTAGTAATATTTAAAAGCAAATTTGTGGATTAAAAAAGGTAACAACGAGCATTTAAACAATTTTGTTAAGCATGGCGGCGTTGGGCTGTATTCACTGCAGATACTAAAGGACACGTTTAAGTCTAGCCTCTGGCAAGCCTTGGCACTTCAAACATATTTTAGTTAATACTTACTGACTTTTTAAATCACTACTTATTGAAATAAATACTCTTTATCCAGGCCCACAGCCTTTCCACAGTAGGCTCCTGATTAGCTGCCTGTCTGAGACCTCCTGAGCATGGGTGAAGGTGTGCGAGGTGGATGCGGCTGGAGGATCACATCCCTGCCTCAGTATGTTGACTATGATTAATGACTGAGAGGGAGGTTAAAACAGTGATTACTCACCAGCTGGCATGCCTCCACTTTTAACATCAAACTCTCTTCACCTGTGTCTGGAGGGAAATCTCCCATACTGTTGTAATCTGTAAAGAGCTGAAAGGAGAAAGGATGAGGTGGTAGGACTGAGAAAGAGGACTCAAAAGAGCATTGTCTTGTGCTTTTGTAGCCTACTCTGCCAAGACAGTAGGCACAGCGGATTTTTTTAATGGATTTAACATCGGGTTAATCTGCTGTAACCTAATTTAGTAAGTCTCAGTTAGGATCTCTTTCTGGCTGTCTTGCAACTAGACCAATAAGCTCACTTTTACCTAGATAAAGACATTTCACATGAGTGATATTGATGATGTAAAGCTCAATACAAAGCAGTGGTTTTTGAGTCCCGAGATAAGAACACTTGACAGAGCTTTTCTGTAATTAGTCTTGTTCACCTGTTCAGTTAAACCTGATCAAAGTGATTGATAATTCCCACATCAGAACAGTCTTTTGGCGGCTGTTTCCATGATGGTCATATTTCTAGCCAGCCATTTATGTCTGAGCTTGTTCATATTTTGGAAATCATTTGGCTATATACAGATTGTGCATTTAGATGTGCAACCCCCTCTCTACAGTCAGGGACTGGCAGGAAGAATAATGTTTCTGAGCGACCTGTTGTAGATGGATTCTTTTGTTTGGGTTTGTGTTGACAATAGGTCTTCATGCTGGTTCACTGATCCATATCAGATGTGCTTATTTTGGGGTTTTTCATGTCATCCTCCTCCTTGGTGGACTTTTATATGTATGTGTTCCTCATATTGTCCTCAGTAACAGGGGAAAATGGTAAAAATACATGTACATACTATGCAGTTCAGACAAAATATAAGATGATGACATTTTGTGATAGCTTCCATGTTGTAGTATGCTTCATCAGATTATAAAATCTTTACAGTACAGTTACTCTTCCACCCATTACACCTCCCCTCCATTCCTCCTCTGTACTTTTTCCAGGGCCTTCTCACACTGTCTCATCTGGTTGAAAGTCGCCCAAAAAGTCGACTTTGAGTTAAGGTTATTATTTCAAATATATTAATTTTCATTGTTTTCTTAATGAGTCATAATTACTTGGCTTCATGTCCTGCCAGAAAGGGAGACAAGTCAGGGCAGCCTTTTTCAGAGTCATTTTTAAAGCTAAAAAGGAAGCTAATATTAGCCTAGCATAAGCTGCTTGTTATAGTAGCAAACCCCCTAAATATATTGAATTGAGAAAGACAATTTTGGGATATGAAATTACATTTTTTAGTGTAAGAATAGATGCTGCTGCTTTAGGTATGTCATTTAATCTGAAGCTGCTCTTATTTTTTGAACTACCCATCCATCCACACACGGCTGACATTAGGCCTCAGCAGTGATAAGCTAGTAAAGAATGACTAGATAAACTGTGTGTGGTCTAAACTAGAGCAAAAAGAAATCACTAAAAATGCTCCTATAGAGGAGTGACAGAGCGCAGAATCTGCCACGAAGAATGAATTCATATCATGTCTCTCCACTGACTGCTCCTCTTTCTCAGTCAGTGATTTACACAAAGCGTAACATGTATAAGCTGGGGAGGAGCAGGAGCTTGGAACAACAGCGTAACAGGAGTTTGACAGTGACTCCCTCCCTCTTACTCTGCACCCATCACGCCTCCCCTCCATCCCTCCTTTGGTCATTCTCAAAGGAGTTGTCCTCTGCCCAGTGGCATGTGGATGTGTATAATGGAGATGGATGGTGGCTGGCTCTGCCACACTGTGGAACAGACGGACTCCTCCCTAAACGCCTGTCTGCCAGCCTCCATCAGTCTCCCTCTGACAGCACCACAGAATAAAGCCCAATACTGGCCTGCTCAGGTGTTGGGCTTTTTTTACGAACTTATTTCACATTATATTTTCTAAAACTGGTCCACATATTTATACATTGTTGAAAAGCGACAGCTCCTTGTCAGTAGTGTGTGTAACCGGACAAATTCCCGCTGTCATTGCTGACTTGTTGTAACCGTCTTCGAAGGAAATCAAGCAGCAAAATCAACATGCACAACCAGAACTAACGCCAGAGCAATCCAGGGGTGAAAAACTGCAGCAAGCTCCCAAAGAGCCTATTTTGCAAGCGATATCCCACAATCCTTTGGGAGCTTGTACAGCTATTGTTGTTGCTCTCCTCCTACACTTTGCTTCTCTCTCTTCAACTACTTTCCTGAGCCTATAGCTCTGTAGGGACTTGAACTATGTGTGTGTGTGTGTGTGTGTGTGTGTGTGTGTGTGTTTATGGGTGTCTGTATTACCTTCTGGTTCCCTTTGCATTTGTGCTTTTGTGTTTTCTGTTGTGTAGGGTTCATACCAGATGCTGTTGACTTCAGTCACTATGCAGTCTGGGCTCTGACACTCAGTCTTGTTTGATTAGGCTGCTGGATCAATTAACTCTTTAATTTCTCCCTTTTTCATGCCTGGAATGTCATCTTTCCTCTGCTTTTTAAGAAGGGACCAGTAGAGCCTTTCTTGGATCTTCAAAAACACCCATTAAAAATCCATTAAGATGGTACAGAGAGATGGGAGAGAGTGTGTAGCTTAGTGGATAAAATAACATTTCTGCAAACATGGTGATTTTTCTTTTTCTTTTTTTACTGTTACCTCTTAGAAAGCACTAAAATCGTCAGCGATGATGAATCAAACGTGATGAAAACATGTTGCAGTGATCAATACCTTAACCTCAGAGATCACACGTGAAAACGTGTTTGTCTCACATCGTGAAACACTCATGTTTCTGGAGAAAGCTAATGTGGATTATTTGATTTGTTCCTAATTTATTTTTCTGTGGATAGTTTGACTACCTTAACAGCATAAGCCTGGTGGTGTTTTTGTATCATTTTCTTGCTGTCAACAAATGCTAATTTGTGTCTTTGTGTTTCATCAGTGTCAGTGAAAATGTCAGTTCTTGATATTGGTTCATAATTTACGTAGGGAAACAGGTGAGTTTGTACATAGTTGAATACAAAGTTATAAGATACTGTACTTCAGGGATTACATAGACATTTTCATATTTCTATCCAAGACAAATAGAATATTGACAACTTTATCTTAACTGTGTTTATGTAGCACATAAAAAATAACAACAATTCATTAATTAAATATATGGCATCTGTTTGTTTTACTATAACAAACAGCTAAAGAAAAGCAGACTCTAAAAGATTAAAATAAGACTTGATTAGGGGTTTAGTCATTTTAGCACCAACCTCATGTTTGCCCTCTTGATTTTACAGTACTTATACTAGAGTTCGACACTCATATTTTTTTATAATCTGCGAACTTTTAAATAGAAGCAAAGAAACCCAGTTGATATCCTGAAGTTCACTAATTATACAGACATGTAACACAGCGGTATCAAAAATGCCACCAGCATATTGACACCAGAGTGCGATGACAGCTGAGCACTATGCTCTATAAAACAGCACACGCTGATTGAAGTAAAACTGTATAAAAAACATTAATTAACTCCTGTAATAGAAAGATAGAAAATGAACATGTAAATCTGTAGCAGCTCTCCACCTGGATTTATTCTTTTCATCCAAGCTGATGACTCCATGAAGTACAGTATGAACCAATTGCCTCTAAATGTTCCGATGAGTTGATTATTGCTGCCAGATACTTTCCCGCTATTTAGAAACTGATTGTGTTCATGTAATGAGATTTGAAAGTGGGTGGTGGAGATCACTGGTACTCTAGGTACTTGCTGCATGTGCCTTGGCTACTAACTGACTGATGATAATTAGTCAACATTAGCTGTGAATGAAAATGCCAGCTGTTGAACATTAAGAATTCCTATTTGTATTTGTGTAGCTCGTTTGAAAATTAACCATATTTCCATTTTACACACAGAAAATACATTTAAACCATTGTCAGGTACCAGAGCAGACAAACCTCACTTAACTGGAGCACAGATGGTGAATAAAAGTTGTAAATCAGCATGTTAAGTGCCGCCCTATATATAATATTCCTATATATAAATATACTCACTGGCTTAGTCATTAGGTTCACCGGTACGTTCTAATGTAATCCAATAGACCCCTGCATGTCGTGAATTCTACTTTTAGAGTTATTGGTTCTCAGTTTTCGTTGACGGTGGTTATTTAGAAAGCAGAACGCAAACATCGGCTGTGCTAGTAATAGTAATAGAGGTGTTATAGGGTTATTACATTTTCTGTAGAGGAGGTGGGCTGTGTGCATATGGGTGCGATGAAAGTGTCAGCGTGCGGAGCAGCATATGGATATGCATGAGTGTGCACAAGGTGTGAATATATGCTGCACTTTGATAAGTGACTAGTGATGCTAAATATGTAAAAATGAACCCGTAAGAAGCAGATACACAGAAAATGAGCTTTATTGATTTAGATATATACAGAAATTAATGTAAACCATGGAACAATGAGGGTTCAAGAGTGGCACACTACAGTACAGTTACAGGTTTTACTGTCCTTGTTGAAGATGGCGATTACTTGGGGGTCTATTTGATCATGTGCACAGCTTTGTTATACTGTGATTAACATCAATCATCTTGCAAGAATAATATGTCTGTTTGTAATTGGCCAAGCTTTTAGGGGTTAGATGACAAACCTGATTTGTGATGATGTCTGGTCGTAACAAGCTTATGTGTTTACCTGAAGTCAGAAAAGATCACAAAAAAAACGAGAGCCCTGGGTGAAAGAACACCTCAAATAGAGTGAAAGCGAGAAGAGAGAAAGAAACAGGCATCACAGACTTATTAGACTGGAGGTCTTGGTGCTGGAGCAAGACACAGGCCAATAAAAATGCTATGGGATTATCCCAACATTGATGGCACTGACAGGCTGCCTCTCGCTCTGGGATTCCTATTTGTGAGCAAAGACGACTGGTTTCTGTGGGTATATTCAACTGTCTTGGCTCATCACTCTTGGACACTCTCTACCCAAATAGGCCCTGCTGGTTCAGTGGCTGATGAGTTGTCACCCCATAGCTTGTTTATAGCGGCTGAAGGAATGATGGAGGCAGCGCAAACATTACAGGCAACTTCTGTGAGCGAGTTTAGTCAAGAGAATAGACTAAATTACTTAGTTCATGACTATGTGCGGTTCTGGTTCGATATCAGATTTTATGTATCTAAATTCAACAGATGTGGGGTAACATTAAGTGCTTTCCCACCAAAATCTCCACCAACATTAAGGGCTTAATTAGTGCTGAATTATGACATTGTAAATTATGAAATGATCACATTGTGACTTGACTTTCACCAGCAGCATCAGAGCTGCAAAGTCTAGACTTTGTTGTTTGTCCATTGCTTGTAAGAAACTTAGGAACTCCTATTGTGTTTCCAGTTGTTTATTATTAAGCACCTGTAAATAATTTGGAGTCATTTTCTGTCCACTGAATTCACCCCAGCATTCACTCTCCTGTTGTTGTTCTGGTCTCCATCAACATCTGTTGACTAGTGACTTTACTGACCCGTTGAGAAACACCATACTGTTCGGTATGTCCCACTCCTTTTGATAAATAACACTGCTATGAACTGACTACTGAGGATAAACATCAATGGTGAAGTGAATCCACAGAAACTGAGAGAAGCCGCAAAATGATTCACAGCGACAAGTAGTAATTGAATATAAGTATTTCTGCAGCTTTTGTTTGAAATATTCACGGTTGTCACTGACGAAAATATCCATGTTTTTACTATAGCAATTCTGTTGGCAAAATGAGAGGGGATCATCCTGACAGTCACAGAGTGGATACATTTTCCAGTCTGTGAATGCATTTTAACCTTTTCTGGGGCTAATGCAGTAAAATCCATTAATGCAAACATAGCTCAGCGATTTTCCCCCCACAAATTTAACTCACTTGCAGTGGAAAGCATCAGCTGCCAGAGGCCATGCAGGGACTTTAACAAGCATTGTATTTTGGTTGTACCTCTCTATCACAGGGTCTCTGGATTGTATTGGAGTTCACACAGGGATCTCAATGTCAAAGCTCTTGTGGGAAATTGGCTTCACACAGTAATGGTCCTTAACTAGTGATTTCTGTATCATCCATCGAGAGCACAAAACCTGTCCTCAAAATAGACCATCATCTCCACAGGGCCATACTTTTCATCATTGTGATAAATATGTAGTTTCTCTGTTTGTCAGTTTACAAAATCTACAGAATGTGTTGCCCAGATTAATCAACTCTGCATTAAGCAATATTTCATACCACCTGAAGATATAGAGATAGAGATATCTACCGATGTGACTGCACTATAATTAAAAGCACCTGTTTCATACAGCAGGTCCTTGCTGCATTTGTTTGACATGCCATATGTAGTAACTAGGTACAGAGCCTGAAGGTCAGGATCTGTGATAACAGAAATAGCATTTCTTACAGTCCTAAGATGCTTGGGTATCTTGTCCATGATGCAGCAAGAGAGCAATTTCCAATTTCTGTGCCAGACCACTTGCTAGGTATTTTTAAAGCATGCTTTATCTGCAGTATAGTTAGCAACACACTCCTCTCACTTGTGATTGGTTTGCACATTAAAATATAATTTAAGCCATAAACGCTGAATGTAATCCTGCATGTGGCTGTGCACTATTGTCTTGTTTTACTGCTGTTTTACTGCTTTCACAATGTAAAACTGACTATACTGCTTCCTGTGTGTTCATATTCAAGACCAGCATGCAAAATTCAAAACATACGTTACCAAAGTGTGCAAAGTGCAAAATTGTAAAATGGCTCGACAGACATAAATTGTATTCTTAATCACCACAGTGTTACGGTTTATTTTTTTTTGTTTGGTTAAGCAGTGTAAATGCTTAGAGGAGACCCATAGTGATTAAAAGGTTGCACAAAACCTGAATTGTTCTGAAACCTATGACTTCTATTGGCAGCTTTTGGGTATTACATGTTTAATTGAATGTGTGAGTGTACAAAGAGAGTTTTCAGTGCAACAAAGCTACAGAGAAAGGTAACAGTAGGAGGGAGACAGATAGAGACTAGGCATGACAAACGGGACTTGTAAGTAAGCAGGGGAGATTACACTGGTTTCTAAACTCTCCATGGGGAAAATGTTAAGCAGATTCAATGGATGAAGTAATTCAATTTGAGCCCCTGAATAATAGCATCATTTGCCATGGAATTAGCATCCGCCACTATCAATCAGCACGGCGAAAGACTAACACAAGCTGCGCCCACCAAGGACACAAGCTTTCTGTGAAATTCAGCTCATTTATCAGGTTAACTTGACTGTAGTCACAAGTCGCAGCAGGAATGCTGTTCAAGTATTTATGCTGATTTTTAATAATGAGTGCATTTTTTAGGTCATGTGCATTAGTTCAGCTGTGAAATAATGGGATATGTTTTCCTCTTTTTGCTACATGTTCAGCCTGTTTTAGGTGTATAAAAAAGCCTGAAGACTAAACCTGTCGTAACAGCATGACACCGTGAGCTCAGTATATTACATAAATATACTTTTTTGATATATATACCATTATTCCTAACACTAACAACAGAAGAAAAAAGGAGAATTAAAATAAAAACACTAGTTGACATTTCATTTTTTCATATTATTGTATCATTTTTAATATTGTGGTAAAAAATAGCTATTTCTATTCATAACAACATGCCAAAAAACATAAATTACTTTTGTAGAACATACACTTTTTATGAGTCAACTTTGTTCAATTATTGCAACACTTCTCATTATCAGCTAACAGCGGCAGCACAAGTAAATCATAGCATTCAGACTTAATTTATTCTTAACAACTCGTAGTTACAGAGATAAGATAATTAAATGCCTAAACTGAGCTAAACTGTTTTCTGATGAAGTCATCAACAGCATTTTATATCATTTCATCCACTTAATTCATAATCACAACGGTGAAAATGATGAAGTTGTGAACAATAAGTGGAACAACATAAGATGGTGGTTTATGTTTAATAACGATTAGTTTCTCTACAGTTTGAAGGTGTAAAAAACAAAATAGATATATTTGTACTGGTGTTTCCAGAGCTCAAAACTTTATTTTATTCTTCCTTGGGTGACGGAGTTTGCTTAGTTTTGCATAGATAGCTCAGTTGTATTCATGTGAAAGGAAATGGGCCATGTCATAATAATGAACTCTGTCCACTTAGGTAGATTAGCAATTCACTTAAAATTCTGGATAGAGCCACAATGGTAGGTCAACCTTGAGTTAAGATTTATTTTGTTGAGAATAAACTCACAAAACAAGATGATAAAAATAAACAATAAGCAAATGTTTATTCTAAGTTAACAGCATTCATTTAATGTATTTAAGTTAATTATTGTCCATGTTGCAAAAATGTCAGATCTCTTGGTTTCTCCACTTCCTCCAGCATTTCCATCAACTTTATTGCACAATCCTATGGGGCTGCTATCATAAGTTCAGTGACTTCAGGGGGTTGGGTTTGATGTTGCTGAAGTGGACTCTTGATGTGATTTTTGCTAAATTGAAAATTCCTCTCCCGGCTCAACAAATTGGTACCCTTTCAATGGTGAAAATTGAACAAATTAGATGGTGCGAGCTGCATTCAAAAAGTCGTAGACATGTTCTTTTGTAAAGAATGTATTTCATTGCTGGGAATGCAGAGTTGACACATGTCTCAACACAAGGCCATTATTAGTGTCACTTTCTCGCTGAATGTACTGCTGTGCATTGAAAGGTTGTTTTCTCTGCTTTCTTTCGAATTAAATAAAACCTAAAAGCATAAAGGAGCATGCTTTCTGATTTTTCAAGGCAGACCGCACCGTCTATTTTTCTTTTCAGTATCCCATTTTGCTCTACATACTAGTTCTCAGAACAAATGACTTTGTAAACTGGACCAATTTGCTAACCAATTTGTTGCAAAATGTTGCTGCAAAAAAAACGTTCTAGCACAGATGGCAATTTGTTACATTTGTGACACAGCAATGTAGGTTGCAGAAGTTTTTAATTTAATAAATGCATTGAAAGGGAAGAAAGGAAAATAAACAGTAGTTATGTTGCAGCTTGCCTTGGCTTTCATAGCTCAAATACTGTTTGGGTGTTGCAACATGCTTTTCTAGGGCTTAACGTCTTCTTTCTTCTGTTATCAGTACAGTTTAAAAAAAAACTCTACTGCCTTTTATAATATGCTTTGTGAAAGACTGAATGAAAATCAAAACATGCTTGGAATCACAGGATTTTTCTTTTCTGTGCAAGGGCATCTACTAAGGACAGACTGTGTCGTCTGATTCTCTAAAGAAAAGACAGTGTTGTGTAGAAGCTTGCTGTGAGATGACCGGGTCATCCTTATCACTGACCTAAGCTGCCAAAACGTCAAGACATCCCCTGAATCTGCTTATGAGGAGGAGGATCAGCACTTGTAAAATGACTGGCACTGCCCTAAGCAAGGTTTCTGAGGACTCAGCAAAAGATAGCCTACCAAACACAACTTGTGTGTTGGAGGAGTAAGTGCTTTAATCAGTAGTGCACTTCAAGAAAAAGGTCTATTTTTAATATTGTCTGCTACAAGTCAGCATGTAAATCTAATTTAAGGTTGGCTGGATGCTGTGCAGCCCAGCTGTCCACAAACTTGTTGAGGGATCTTTTTTAAAAGTGACCCCTACTTGACTGTTAGCTCATGTCCTAAGAATAATGTTTACAAAATCCCTCTTGGCTAGACTTGTCCAGCAGTTTTTAAATGATAAATGCATGATGAGTATATAATAGTGCTTTTGAGGCTCATTGCTTTATTCCACATGACAGTCAGGCGGCATCCTGGCTGACACTTGATCATGGCACGAAAGGTTTCATCCATGAACACAGAACAGCTTATGTGTGAAACTGTTGCCAAGTTACTCTTGGAGAATGATCTGACAATGAGTCTTCCACATCCAGAGAGCTGCTGTTTTTATGGTGGACAAGTGGAGACCGTCCTTGTACCTCTATTAGTGGTCACACATATTGGACAGTTTGCTGTCGCAAGTCAACAAGTTGGGGCTTGTGGTAGAAACAATTCATGCAGGATTAATCCAAGGTGAGAGCTGTGGACAAAACTACAGAGCTCGCCATCTGTTGTGGTTTTTCTTTTTCACCTTTTGTCGTGTTTAAGTACTTTATTTAAAAAACTGAGCACCTCCTACGATGAGAACCATGCCAAATGATACTCAAAAACATATGGATGAGGAAATGTGACCTATTCCTTATAAATGAATAAATCAAAAAAACTTTCTTTTCCTGTATTTCACATGGAATACAAAGGACTCTCAGAAGTCCCAGTCAAAACAGCAGCATCAGGGATGCTGCACTTGAACGTTCATGCAGAATGTCAGTCTGACAGACAAACACGTTTAACACCTCGTGCCTCGCAGTTTGACACAGTGAGACACAGCGAGCGCGAAGAACTTTATTGCAAAATTTATTGACACACAGGAAACTAAGTCGTGCATCATTCACAGTGAGCCAGGCGAAGCAAAACAAGAAAGGCGCTTCACAAGCTGTTTCTGTGTTGGTTGTGAGCAGAACTTGCTCTGTGCAACTCAGCAGGGGCAGCGAGGCTCTTAGCAATAACACTCCAAGTTGCTTTTCTGCCATTTTGGTACTTTAAGCATTACTGTGTAACTTCTATCAGTATAAGTAGTTCATTAGTAGGAGCAATCTTATTCAATTTCATAGGATCCATTTTGGCTAACTCCAAAACAGAATCAGTGTGTCTGATATTGATAAGTAAATTTGCTTCTTATAATAACTTTAATGTCAAAGACAAATGTTTATTCCAGGAGAATTTTTATAAAAGAATGGAAGTTGAAGAAGTGTCATACTACTTTTGGCCACTGTAGCTACGATTTAGCAAACCACTGAGCAGCAGTCGTTTTTATTTGGTTGAGTTGATTTTAGCAAAGTAACGCTGCTCAAGTTTACATTTAAGTCAGACGAAGGAAGAAGTTTACTCACAAAGGCTGGGTCACCAAAACTGAAGGCAAACATTTATTTTTGCTGTCTGTGCAGTGGACAGCTCCCTGCAGTGAGAAAATCTTAATCTGGTTCATAGGGATCAGTTGAG
>OMLM01020798.1:325199-353606 GCA_900302695.1 Helostoma temminkii | reverse complement strand
AAAAAAAAAAAAAAAAAAAAAAAGGCAGTTGGATAACAAGGGATTAGTAATTTGGTGTGTTTTTATTTTAATGTATTATACAGCACATACAAGTAATAGTGCTCTGTAAAATGTTTTTGCAACAACAACAACAACAACAAAAATGGATTTGGAGAAATCATTACATCCCTGCTTTTAGGTAGTTTAATGAATAACACATAATTTTTTAAGACTCCTTTATATATGAGTCATATATTCGGATGAAAATCTACCTGGAATTATAATATTAAATTCTAATTTAAATATGAATTAAAATGAAAAGGAAATAGTAAAGTATGAACTTGAGGTACTTGCATTTTAATTACGGAACTTGTGTAAATATACAGTATTTACATTTGTTACAAGTGGTTTAAGTACCTACAGATCAGCGCAAACGTAGAAAAGTAGAAATGAAAAAACTAATCCTACATCAAACACACATAAGTTGTATTATTGTACGACTTTCTGTACATTTGTTTTTGCTATAATATGGGGATATTTTAAATAGTATTAATTGCTCAAGACAAATTCAGTTCAGCACAACATAATGTGACTTGTTGGAATAGCTCTCAAACACTTTCAGTTCAGTACTTGCATATATTTTATACATATATATATATATATATATATTTTTTTTGGCCTTGTGTGGTGATGAATTACATTTATGTTTGACAGTGGATGGATTATTGGAAACTGACCTTTAATTCCAGTTCAGGTTTTGTGAACTACAACCCCAATTCCAAAACATTTAGGATGCTGTCTAAAATCTACAAAATCTAATTATTTATAAATTAGGCCTTGCCCCTTGAGCGCAGTGACTTTTGATTAAAATGTTACTGTATATAATATATTTTTAATCCTTTGTAATTTTATGCTAAGGAACATTATTGTGAAATTTTTCCACAGTGTATTGAACATCTTTACTTCTGACTCGCTATGCTGTTTTTTCCACACACTCATGTTAGTGACCTATTGCCAATTAACCTAATGAGTTGCAAAATGTTCTTCCAGCACTTCATTATTAGCACCACTTACTTTTTGAGCCGTTTGTTGCCTCTGTCCCAGATTTTTTTATAGATGTGTGGATGGTTTAAACATGTTTTCTATGTTGTGTTGTGAATAAAATATGGATTTGTGAGATTTGTGTATCATGTAGAGACAGATACAGTACATATACTTTTTTTTTTTACAGTATTTGAACTTATTGCAAGGAACTGTAACATATAATACATGTTGTATATATTGTAATAGAAGCTTGTTGCTGTGAGCTAAATGAAAGTTGCTATGAGCTGCCTACTGTCTCCTATGTGGGTCTGGCCACAGCAGCTCATCAACATTACAAGCGATATTTTCTCTGGCCAGACAGTGGGGGATGCACTGTCTGGAATCCAGCCTGGCATGTTCCTGCATTAGTATCACTATATTTCTTCTCCACTGCCTGGAGAAGGGTTATACATTGGTGGGGATGGTGATCAAGATCTGCTTTTTAAGTGAATAATATAGTCGTTATTGTGTTCACTTGGGGGGGCCTGGGTTTGGGTAATTGGTAAATGGGTGTAGCGTTTGAAAGAAGCACAGGGAATGTAGTTTTGAAAGATGTGCCTAATATAGAGAACTGCGTGTAGTATTTATTGAAAAATTTTAAATGAGCAGGAAGCAGAGGATGTGCATATAGTTTAGCATAACAGGTCTATCTATTGATAAGCTATCTATTGTAAAAACTGTAATTAAACACTCGTCCCCTAATCTAACCACATTAAACACATTATAAGAAACATGAGCTGTGGTAGGAATGGATAATACACTGCACTGACAGGGAGTTTTTCTCAGATGAGTATACACATAATGACTGTGTCAGAAGTTAATTAACAATGGCTGCTTATTGTGTTGATGAAAAAATGTAACCAGCGGCACGTTTCTTCCGAACTTATTCTCTTTTGGAAACTATTAATATCCAAACATAATATCTAGGAGGCGGCATCGGGTTTTCAGAACATGTGGAATCAGATGTTTCACTGTAGAAAAAATGTGTGATTGTTTTGATAAAATGCTTAGTGGTAATTGAACTGTTTTAGATGTAAAGCTCTGCTTGGGAAGTTGGTTTCACTGTAGTTAGCACGTGATTACTACAGCTTGTGTCATTCCTATTTTGCCTTTCAGTAGTTATTATTTAAACTGAACACGAACTCCAACAAATTAAAAAAGACTTGTTAAATTCTGTCATTGCCTTAAGCATCAATCAGTGCTTCTTCTTCTTCCTGACAAAATGTTGGATGGGAATATATTTAAATGAATTTTGTTTAGGCTGCTCCTTTTTTATTATTATATTTTTTAACATTACATTACCGCGTGAAAGTATGTTTGTACCCAGTGGTAGGCAAAAAGAACGATCCTAACTCACACGTCTCAGGCTTTGGGGAAAAGACTGAGAAAGAAATGGACTTGTGGATTTGAGATAATTGGGAAGTACACTACCTGGTGCTGGAGAAACTGAGCACTCCCCTGTAAGACCCATGTTGCCAAACAACCTAAGCAATTTGTTGTGTATCACATTCACACCTCACCCACAATGTTGAAGAAGTCCCAGCATGTTCTGGAGCTTATAGCTGATTCCTCACCACTACTGCAGGTCTGAGCTGGTTCTTGATAAGTTGGACGAAGCCTTGGTTGCATTTTTTTTACTATCATCCTAAGATTATTTCAGAGCGGGTACAAATTTGATTGGATTAATTTACATAGAGGGATTTCAGTTCAAAAGAGCTAAAAAAATCCCATGGTTGGGGTCGCCACAGTGGAGCATGGCCGCTCATAGATTTGGCACAGGCTTTATGCCGGATGCCTTTCCTGATGCAAGCGGCACTGAGCTTGGGAGTGGCACCCAGAGTGCACTGGCTTGTGCAACCTCAGTGGCTGGGGTATTGTGGACATTTGGGGTGTTCAGTGTCTTGTCCAGGGACACTTCAACAAAGGAGGAATCGATTTGCAAACCGGTGGATGACCACTCCACCAACTGTGCCACTGGCACCCCCAAATATCTGCTATTGAATATATAAATTTATCATTAACCTGTATTCCATCATCATCCAAGTTTTCTTCTCTGAGTTTTCTGCTGTGTTGGCTGTAGTCATCACATGTGTGTTTTGGCTCTAGTGTGCAGCAGTAGCAAAGAAAGCCAGTTGGCTGAGAAGGTTTTGGGCAACTCCTAGGCACCAGCTGGCTGCTTACAAGACTTGGCCAGTGTAGGTGATAACCAGAGTCGACTTCTAAGATCACAGCATGTTAGTGACATGAGAATTAGCAGTTAACATCTAAGATATTTGTTTGTGGCCAGTGAATATCAGAAAAAACAACAGAATTTTATCTTCAGTGATTAACCTCAGTAAATATTGAAATGAAATGTTTGCTTAACACACTCCCCTCTTTGTTAGGATTAAATAAAGAGCAGCAAAAGGGGAAAGCATTTTGCAGACACACATGTTACTCCAGCTGTTCCCATATACAGCACTCAACTCCATCATACCTAAAACAACTTCCATTGTATCCTCCAAACAATGCAGTGCAATGCTACGTATTGTTAGTAGATTTCATTTAATGGAACAGGAAATGCATTTTCATTGGCCACTGAGACTGTCTAAAATTAATGAATGGAAGTAATGACACATACTGTATTGATGGAGTAAGAAATCACACTAGATGAGCATGGTAGGCAGACACAACTCAAAGAGGAATATGAATCTTTTGCTAGAGCTACAGTATGTTGCTATTAACATACTAAAATATTCAATTTTAAAAAATACTGGCCACTAAAGTCTTGTGGTTAAGAGTAATTTACAAAGTGTTCAATAAATGAAGGTCTGAGAGTAGTTGGAGGTATTACTAATAATTAGGGCCTGCACACAGTCAGGTACTGCCTTGAAGTTTAAAAAAAAACACATATAGATATTTGGCTAGTTAATAAAGCTCCAGTCGCCTCACCAAATAATCTCAGCAGTGCGGGATCCAGTCGCCTCACCAAATAATCTCAGCAGTGCGGGATCAAGAAATGCTTTGGAAAACTCTATGCAGCCTTGACCTGAACTTGGGATATTACCATCACATTTATTAAATTAAACCAAATTTGTGTTTTCCACACTCACTTCAAACAAAACTGATTTCACAGCTGCTGCTGCTGGATTTAGACAGAAGTAGATATTAACAGATGTACATATGAGTAAACCAGTTCAGATCCTTATTGATAACCCTTAAAAATACAATCTCTTTTCATTTTTGCAAGATAAATTTACCTTACACCTCTCTCTGGTGTTTTCCTCAATGTCACTGACACAGTTTTACATTTCTACTTCAACTGAAAACCCCCACATAATTATTTACAGTAAATGCTGTTGCTTTTAAATCACTCTTTGATAGTCTAACTTTTTTTTCTCATTTCTACTGCCTTTTAAGCATGTCATAGTACTTCATGACATGACTTCATTCAGAGTGTTTTTTTTAGCCCAGTCAATTTTTCAGTACCATTTATTTTACCTGTACCTTTTACAGAGAGTCAGTGAAATTTTTTTGCAATTTCCTTTCACCCAAAAGTTTAAAATACAGGAAAAGAAAATGTACTTTTCCCAAATATCTTACTGAGGGCTTAATTTGGGTAGGTTTTCAAAAATGTAAAGGTAAAAATAATAATAATGGCAGCTGCTGGATATTTAAGTAGAAGTAGAAGCAATTGTGAAAGAATGAAAGCTCTTTAAAAGCTGATTTTCCACCAGTCTTGGACATTTTTCTTTTCCTCTTCAAAACTGCAGCACCTGTGTCCTCTTTCCTCTCACAGCTGCATATAAATCGCCAGTGGCGACAACAAAGGTCACTCGAAGTCTCTTAAAATCTATATTTATGTACTTTCCTGGATTAATACTTGGACTTTAACACAGCAGATTTGTGTTTATTTACTGTAAGGTGAGCTCTGACAAAAAGTTTTGTTACTGGTCTTGTTGTTGAATGTTTACTTTAGCTTCGCAGCCTGTCTACAGTGTAACGTATTAAACATATTAAATACACTTGGAGTGCATGTTAATAATCCGTGGAGTTAGTGTTATTATAATCACTCTTTGAATTATACTTTTAAAGGACCATACTAATCCTACAACTTTAATACTGTTGTTAATGTATCAGGGTTTACAGTAGAACTGAATAGCTTCTATAGCAGATCTGGATTCATGCTTTACTTCTTTGCTGTTATCCACCTCAGTGAATGTAATAATGAGGAAATTACAAGCACAATATATTTATTGTTGTTCTTTTTTGTGTGTTGGAAGACCAAAATGAAAAAAAAAAAGATTTGTTGTTTGTGTGTTGGGAGGTACAGGAGTTTCACTGTGCGGTTCATGGTTCAGCCCTCAGCTCTACGTGGCCATAATAAGACCATGAACTCCAAAATTATCCATCATCTTACATAGCAACTCAATTTAGTGATTTGAATAGATTAATGAGAGGTATTGTCAGCAGGCTTTGTCCTGTTTATGTTGAAAAGCACAATGTAAATGCTATCTCTTTACCAAATGGACAGATGCAGTAGATAGAGATCTGTATTTGTCTCAAAGCTTATACACATATGTCTCACATGAAAAAATATTACGTATGACTAATAACTGATAACTTAAATCTTAACTCTTGTTAAGGTTCAGTTTTACACCTGCACACAAACAATCAACAACAAACAAAAACAGACATTCTTTAATTATAAACTAGATTTAATGGCAGAGCTTCTGCATGAATTGCTGTAATCTAGATTGTATTGGTTTGCCTAATAAATTTGCCACTGAATATACGTACCACACTTAATAAATCTCTGTAAATATGATTCAGGTACATGTAGCAATTACACTTCCCAACAACATAATTTGAAAAACTAATTAGTAATAGATAATTTCTAGGAGACAGGGCTAGTGTTTGAATAGGTTAATGATGGGCATTGTGAAGGTAGATAGTAAATTGCTATTGAGGCTCAGCTCATTTACCATGTACGCACAGAGAGCATCCTGCTTTTGCATTTTGCCAACTGAAAAACAAATCCCTTCAACATAAAAAGGGAGAAAAAAATCTATATTATGAAGACAAAGCACAAACAATAGCAAAATGTACTGTAAACCAGTTGCATGAGGAGAGCTGTGACAGCTGGTTTGCGATAGGTTACAGGTGGAGGTGAATTACTCTCTCCTGAGAGTTGTGACCCTCCCTGAAGCAAAACATCAGAGCACAACTAGTGACAGCATTATGCAGCATGGAGGAGTAACAGCAGTACCAGGGTTCAGTTCTGGTGAACATTTTAGATCCTTTCTTGTTCCTTTTGCTTATTTTCTTTCATTACACAAACTGTGAAGTACATATTTGCTTTAACACTCAAAGTAAGTTACGTAATCTGTATTGCCTCTTTGTTCAAGCCTGAATGAATGCCATTTACCATTCATACTGCTTTTTGAATCGCGACCAGCATCCTGAGATGTGAGATGAGTTTTGCTTTAAGTTGCTTCCCCTGCTGTTCATGAATGGCTTGTTGCTAAAAATCATTGCCTGATGTTCGTTCAGTCAAAAGCAGGTAGTGCATGCATGTCTCACTCTCAGTGTTTTCTCCTTTTATTCCAGCTCAGACGCACAGTGAATCAGAAACATCAACACATTTGTGTTGCATAATAATCTGATGTAAGCTTGTTAAAAATGCCTAACAGATATAACATTTTATAATTAAGAAAAGGTAGCCTGTAGGATCTGACTAGTTTACTTAAACTCACAATTAAAACATCCAAAAATACGTTTGTAACAGGTGAATACAACAAAACAAGTTGGTGGCTGACTGAACAGCTACTGCCAAACTAAATAAAATGTGACACAATAAATTTGTTTACTTAAGATCAAATCATTTGTGCAGTCTACATGAAAACATATTTTTTCCCCCAAGCTTCTGGTCTCATTTTTTGATGCCAAAAGTCCATGCAGGTTCCCACTGTGGCAATAGTTTGTCATTTTGGGAAACATGCTCTTTCACATTTGTTGAGATTTTAATGAGAAGACTGCTACCATTCTCCTTTCTGTCCATTTCATATGAACCTGCAGCTTGTTTAAACAGGAAATAGGGCATACCCCTGTAAAATTTCTCACGAATTTCATATGTGAAGTGAAATTGGCTAGCTGTACACCTTGACGCTAAACTGGGCTAAGAAGCCACCAAATCATGATACATTTCATGATATTTCGATCTATGACATTATGAGAAAATGGGCCTCCTACTTCATAGAACCCCTGACCCACTTTTGAGTTTGTCTCGGCTAATCTAGTCTGCTTGTGGTAACTATTTTTCATCTGTTTTGGAATGTCAGAAGTCTGTTCATGAAAATTTAGGATAATCGTTGTGTTGTTGTGTGTCTGTTTTTGGATATTTAGTATGTTTTTGGATGTTTTCCTTCTCTTTTCTGTAGTTTTAGGTTGCTTTGTCTATTTTTGGTTATTTGGTGTCTGTTGTTGTCATTAAGTCACATCTGTGGAAAAAAGAAATGTGAACATACAGAGCTTCTCACAGGGCCCTGAGAACTCAGAGGACCCCTAGCCCTGTGCCCGGTAAGACCATCCAGTAATACACCCATTATCTAAACCACTTATCCAGTTAAACATCACTGGGGATACTGGAACCAATCGCAGCTGTTGATGGGTGGGAGATGGGTACACAATCACGCAAACATTCTCACTATGGGTAATTTACCAGGTAACTGCATGCCTTTTGACTGTCAGAGGAAACTGGAGAACCCAGAGGAAACTCATCTTAAAAACAAATTCAACCATCATCTTAAAAAGGTTGCTATGTATTAGTATGGCAAAATACCAAAATACAATACAATAAAACAGACTGTGTGTATGCAAGATCAATTCCAGCCTTTTAAAACCTGCTTTAGCTCCAAATAAAGATGCAAATTAAAGATCAAAACACTGTATGTTGTACAGTTTATATAATGTTTTACTTGAAAAATAACAAATAGACACAGCCACATCTCTGGGATAAAACCTCAGACGTTGTTTAGCACCACCTTTTCATCACATAATATGTCGCATGTATGGGACTTGATCAACTAAGTATTCATGCAGTTCTTTCATTTACATAACATCATGGTGAGTTTTCTCTCAAATCTGGCAGATTCACAATTTTGCTAATAGCTCTTGTTTTATGGTAATAAAGCTCATTACTTTGCATTGATTGGTAGAATAGTTCCACTACTGCAAAACTCCAATATGCCTTTCTTCTCAAGTGGTTTATTAGGACAATTTTCTTGATTTTACAACATGCCACATGATAATTTCACACACTAATCTGGATCATTAGTTTCAAACAGCATGCTGTGTTTTCAGTAAAACCCGCATGCAATTATTCATGAATGAAATTTGTAGTAAATAGGATAAAGACGTGAATTAAGGTGAATAAACCAGTCATATAAAGTGAAGAGCCAGTGAAGCAACTTCTAATGCAAATCAGACACATTTCTCAGCTTCACTTTTGGTTTGAACATTAATGTTCTGCTTTATACAGTATAGACACACAGCATGCCATTTAAACCTTATTTTAGGTGTAAATGAAGCACATACAGTGCTGTGAAAAAGT
Organism: Helostoma temminkii; assembly: GCA_900302695.1. Lineage (NCBI taxonomy): Eukaryota > Metazoa > Chordata > Actinopteri > Anabantiformes > Helostomatidae > Helostoma > Helostoma temminkii. The sequence continues at coordinate 344,953 of OMLM01020798.1, read as the reverse complement.
ATTTGCCTCCTTTCTGATTTTTTTTTTTGTTTATCCACAAGACTTCTATGCAAATGTGTGGGCTGATGAGACAAAAGTTTTTGGAAGATGTGTGCCCAGTACATCTGGCATAAAACTAAACCAGCATTTCATAAAAAGAAATCATATCAACTCAAACATTGTGGTAATAATGTGATGGTTTGAGGCTTCAGGATCTGGATGTCTTGTCATAATTGATGGAACCATGAATATTGCGCTCTACAAGAAAGCCCTGAAGAAAAATATCTGTCTGGCAGTTTGTGACCTCAAGTTCAAGCGCATTTGGGTTATGCTGCAGGAAAATGATCTGCACCAGCAAGTCCACCTCTAAATGGCCCATAAAATAAATAAATAAATAAATAAATAAAACCCAAACAAAATGAAGGTTTTGGAGCAGCTTAGTCAAAGTCCAGACTTGAATCTGTTTGAGATGCCATGGCATCACCTTAAACAGGTCATTCAATCTCAAAAACCCTCTAATGTGGCTGAATTAAAGCTATTCAGCAAGGAATAGTGGACCAAAATTCCTCCAGAGCGAGGAAAGGAAAAGAAAAAATAAGAAAAGAAAGGCTCATTGTCAGTTATCACAAACATTTGATTGCAGTTGTTGCAACCAGTTATTAGGTTTAGGCGCAAAAAACACTTTTTCACAGCTTCACATAAACATAAACAGGTTGAATGTGCATTATAGATGTAAGCCTGGCTTTCTTCAATGCTGCATCAGGCAATGCATTTTTTCCAGCTGACACATCAGTTCACTCATTATCATCTTTTGCCACTCTATACCATCAAACAAACATAACAATAACTTTTCATAAACCATAGGAAGAACTGTTATTTCAAACCAATAGTCTTTTATTTTGACCATGTCCGTTTCATAATCATAACTGCTTAGTGTCACAGTGCCAGCAACAGATCCATTGATTCATGTCACATCCTTATTTGATTAAACCAAGAGGTCTTTTCCTCACCATAACCAAATGATTTTATTTAGTATCCTGAATTTAACTGAAGCCATTTTCTTGGTATACACTTGTATTTAGCTGTAGATTTGCACACACATTACCAGGATGTTCCACTTTAAACTGAATGTGGTTTCACATCTAATGTTTTGCTTTCATACTCATTCTGATATGCTGTTAACAAATAAAAAACATGGAGCTGGCAGAAAACATTACCTTCATCAAACTCCACAAATTGTACTCAGAACAGTTTTATATGCAAATTCCTGATCATTTAGACATAATCAATAGAATAAGCAAAACAAGAAAATCCCCAAAACTATGTAAAATTAATCTTGTCTTAAGAGAAATGCTTCTTTTTTAAATTATACAAAAAACAGACAACACATTTTATTAATGCATTTGTTTATATATGTGGGCACCTACGGTTTGTGTTTTCGAAAGAAATTAAAAATTAAAAAAGCTAAAATGCTAAAACCGTTGGGAAAGAATCGGCTCAAATCCTCTACAGTCCTCTGTGAAAGTCCCTCCTAAGTATAAGGAAAGGTTGTCACACTCACACACTTTGGTGACCGCTGCACACCGGATAGATTAGTCATGACATTTGCTGGATGGCAACTTATGTGGCAGGTGAAAATGGAAACAAGAATGATGGACGTCAATAGAATAAACCAATGGCTTTGCCATAGATCCTTCTCTCCCAAAGAGAAAAAGGTTGCTATGGCAAAGCTGTCATTCGTTGACGTGAAACTGCAAACTTTTTTTGGCTCATAGCTGGTAAATATCACTGAGTTCTGTCTGCTGTTTGCCTCGGATATTTTCTAAATATGGAGAGCAGTGCCTGACACAGCCACTTACTGAGTTTGTTGTCTTTGCATCTAGAATGCTAGTACATTTTACTCACTTAAAGTTGGTGTTATCACATGTCTAAAAGACACCACAGGGTAAGACATGCACCAAAATACCTTATTGTCTACCTAAATCCAGTCACTGAACATAGAAAAACAGCATATTTTTTTCCAGACTTACTCTTTTGATGAGCACATAATGACTACTCCACTTCTTACTTTTTTTTTTTCTGGTGATAGTGTCATCTTCTGGCGTCATCTTTCCCTTACAGAAAACAAGAAGGACTATATTATCAGTCCTGGCTTTGAAAATACAATATAAAAAAAAAGCATTTGCTTGATGAATAAGCTGTTCTGGTGAGACACTGAAACAACCAGCGCATTAGTGCACATTCATTTACATGCTACAATATAAATTACACACTTCACGTGTCGTACGCTTAATGATGCGTCATATAACATGCTGTTGCAGTGCAATGAGTGGTGATGAGTTTTGGACTTCCCTTGGGATCAATCATACAGTTACTCCAAATTATGCAACAGTCTGCCAGCTGGGGAGGCAAGGCTTGTAAATTCATGTACACATGATGAGGTTACCTGAACAGTTGAACATTTATATATTTTGCAAAGGTTTGTGCTCCTGCAAGTAATTCCCCCAGTTGTTCAACACATTTTATTAACTATTCCTTGGATTAAATGTAAATGCATATTTTTCATAAAGCAATCTTATAATATATTAATATTCAACATTCGATGACTATATATATGCTTCTTTGATAGTTTTTTAGGGTGAAAGAAATTAGATCTGTTTAAAGTATTTAAGTATTTCAAACCTAATCTAAAAACTTCTGTCCTGCTGTAAATGTTCGTCGATATTTTCCACCATTAGTCTTGTGCTTTTTGCTGGGAATGAAACAGGTAAAGATTTTTAAAAGAACAGCCAAAGCAGGAGCAGAGAGGTCAAGATATTCTTACTTCACTCTATATGTCTGGTCCAGCATCAGAAATGCTGAATCATATAGTACACTCCTCATAATGCAAGTTGTTTTTTTACTCCAGTGACAAGTAAAATAGTGGAGATACTGGAAGTAAAACAGCGATGCCTATTTTTCCCCACCAGACCACACCATCTCTCTTTGATGATTTGAGTGGCATGTAATGGCTCACAATGTATAATGATACCTCATTTAACCAAAGACATTACTCAGCTTCCAGTCTGTCACATCTGGTCTACACAGCAGGGGACTGCACCAGTTTCCTTGAAGACGAGACAGACTTTAAACTGTGTTTCTGGACCACGTCCAGACTCACACAACAGCTACTACACTTAAAGAAACAAACCGAACACTGAGTGCGAACAGCCTCAGGCTCTCAAATAAAAGGGCTATAATGAGAAGTTGGTGTTAACAGCTGTGAGTCAGTGTAGCATAAGAAAACAATGACGGTGTAATTTCCTGGCTGGAAATGATGAATTTTGGTTATTTTCTTTTTGTTATTTTACAGTTAATTTTTGATTTAAGCCATTGCCCACTTTTTGCTCTGGCTCTTTTGTTACTGTAATGAGTCGAAAGCAGAGCTGACACAAGAGGAAAAGCAAATTTCTGTTTAGCTTTTACAACCCTTTAATGCATTTTTACCACTGTGCTCTACTCCTAGAGATAATTGATTTTTTCCTCCCACTGTTTTTAGCTGTTAGTATTAAGACAGACAATTTAATCTTATTTGTTTTTCTCTGTACACTTAAAGAGATCCATGACATTTTGAAATTTAGCAGGCCATTTGTCTTTCTGAGACACATTTTAGCAGGTATTAGCTACGACTTTTAGTTGAACTTCAGACATTAACACCACCAATTTTAAACATTTTAAGAGTGAAAGACAAAACAAAATGTTCTCTTAACGTCATGCTTTTTTAATCTCCTGTAATGACTATGGTGAATGGGCTTTGAAATGGTCAAGTTTTCCTCTCACGAAAGGTTTAATGGCACAAAATGTCACCAACCACTTTCCTTATTGGAGAAGTAAACTTCAAAAATCAAAGATAGATTTCATAATATTGCACTGTTTTTGATTCTTATCATATTATAAGCTCATATATATGTATATGAATCTTTATCCACAAGATTTATATAGAAAGACACACGGCCAGCTGAGATACGCTCTCTGTTTGTGTGATGACTTGTTGAGAGACAAACATTAAGCTCTGATTGGTTTAATTAAATGTGCCAGAGTGACAGCACATTCAGGGATGGTCATTTTGAGAATGATCAGTGTAATCACACACTTGTTGTAATTGGCAATCTGATGCAACAGCAATTTCAATCAAATCACAGGATAGGCACACTGGCAATTTGTTTATCAGACGTGTGTGAATTGAAAGTATTTGTGTTGATTTTTGTTTAAGGGTGGCCCTGAATGTAACTAGTGTTTAAATGCAATTTTTGTTGCACTTAGCTTCAAATTTGTGTAATTCAGAAAATTACTTCTGTCCAATATATATTTTAGTCTCTTCCGCTCAGGAATGAGGGTGGTGGGTGCGATATTTTTTGTGCCAATGTCAATGGTAATTATAGTGAACATTTGCAGTAGGTATGTGGTCTGTATATGGGTACATTATCTGGACAAATACACGGGAAGTTAGATTTGCACCTGCTTTTAATAAATGTTCTGATTATCTCCATTCTGCCTACTTCTTCCTTGGCCTGTGACTCAGTCTCATCATGCAAATTGCTTGTGGGGCTGATGATCAATAAACATAGAACTCTGTTTATGTATTTATTTTTTTTACAAAAAAAACAAAAAATGTGGTACCTGTTGGTGCTATTTGTAGCTTTTGTTGGGCTTTCTTGTGTTGCAAAACCCTGACTCTTCTCACCTCCCACAATACAACTAGTCAGCCTTTTATTAGACCCTTCCTGTTTGTTAGATGTCCACACTTACATCACAAATTGCATTCTGGCACAGAACTGCATAGGTTCCACACATTTCACCAGAGACCAACACAAAAAGACAGAAGAAAACACACTATGTGGCCAGTGTAGCAGCTATGTTGTATCTACAGTGTATCTATTCTTTCTTTTAGACAAGCAGCACATTAAACAACTGTTTTCCCTGTGTTGTGCTTCTCATGACTAGTTCACTGACTGACTGTCTTGCCAAAAATGACAAATCACTACAAGATAAATAAGCAAAAATTCGTATACATCATTTACTTTGCCTGCAGCAATGGCAGGACATCTGCAACTGTAAAACGAGTAATGTTTTATGTCTTCAAAGCAAACAGAGACACAGCTCTATGTAAATGTGTAGTTAACTTAATGGCAGTGCACACACACTTTACTACATTGCGAAGTGTTTGCTGCAGTTTGCCACAATTCAGCCATATCATTCATAAAAATGTTTCTGAAGTAACTTGTAGGAAGGAAAATGTTTTGAGATCAAAAGATATCAAAAAGGACAGAAATTATTTCTTTCTTTGTCACGCCCTCTTTCACACGCATACAGTAATAAAGTTGCACACTTTTTCCACAGGGCACTACGCCGAGTGTTTGCATGTGGAGGTTGTGTCGCTGTAAGTGAGAACATTGCTATTGATTCCTGTTCACCTCTGCTGACTTTCTAAGGGGAGCTGGTTTGATTTGATGTCACGTCACTCACTGCCCACATGATAGCAGCTCCTTCCAGAAATAAAGAAGTACTGTATGCTGTCTTTGCACATTTCTTTAGTCATTTAGCTGTCTAATGATGTTACAGTAAATTAGTTCTGCTGTTAACCTTCCTAATGTATTCCACTGTTTTGCTGCCACTGAATAGCCAGGATATGGGTCATTCTGTCTTCAAGAATTTCTAACTCATCAATCACAGTTTAATTAGTTTGTATTTCAGTAGACTTCTCCATCCTGCCAGGAACAGAAAATTTGAGAGAAACTGTGAAAGCGCCGCTGTGAAGTTGGAGAAAGTTTTCGAACATTGGCACAAAATATAGGCTATACTGGCAGCTGAATACATATTTCTGACATACAGCACTTTTCTAAAAAGACCGGTTTTACAAGCAATGATTGACTGTGACAACAAGAAGACACAAAAAGAGTGAATGAATAAATTCAGACTCTTTTCAGTACAGGATTTTGGCAAAGACCCAAGGGCCAAATTGAAACCTCTGTGCATCCTCAAAATGGCTTGAACTTAAACCGTGACTCATTTTAGAAGCTCACTGAGGACTTGAACGTTGAGCTACAGTTATTAACAATGGCTCTACTTGATATTTTCTCAAATTAGATTACATTAGGATTAATTAAACTAATTTGGACTAAATTGAATTTGCTCATCCATTTCCATAGCACATAGGAAGTGACTTGATATGTCTTTCCGTTAAGGGTGTTTTGATTGACAGCTACTTAGCTCCTGGGCTGACAAGTGAGATGTAATTAAAGTGCAGAGTGTCACAGTTTGTCTAAGAATTTGTTTGGACCCAGAACGCAGCTGGACAAGGAGAGGGAAGTTTTAAGAGTTTTATTTTTAAAGGTGATGGCAATTTTAATGACAGGTGAAGGATCGCAGGAACTAAAAACACGAACATCATCCACTCATCATAACACTAAATGGATGATAACTAAATATGGTTTAGTGACACATTAGTCAAATATGATTAACTGATGCAACTTATATTACATTTATGAATTTAATTCCTTCTGTAATAAAGAACAGGTCATGACCAGTTGATAATCTATTTTGTAATAAATATCGAATTTACTGTACAGATGGAATTAATAATATTTAGTAAAAGGGAGATAATTTTTGCCTAAGACCACCAAGTGTGCTAATCTAGTTATGACTTTCATGCAGATAAATTTAAGATGGAGTATGACTGAACATTAACAACACTAGTCTGGATGCTGCATCCTGCTAAAGGACACCTTGTGAAGAGTCCAACCTTTATATAAAAGGTAAAGCCCCTTTAAAACTCAACACCTTGGCGTAACCGATTATTGTGATTAATAATGCCTCCCTATCTGCAGGTAATTACAGCTATTTGTATATTTCCCCATGTATGTAGTTGTTGATTTACTAATTTGTGATGTGGAAGTCATTGTCAGAAGGCCAATTTGAGGGTCCTTTGTGATGAATGATGGTATCTATTGGAGCCAGCGGTGTGAGACCAGGTTATAACTAAGGTCACTCCAAATGGAGTTTGCGGGACTGTAGGTGCTTGCAAGTCAGTGTCATCAACATACATCATAGAGGCCCCTGAATGACCGAACAGCTCTGGCGCATTTTAACTGCTGCCTACTAAGACAGAGAAGAAGATGGAGGTAGGGGAGGAGATTTGCGATTTTTTTTTTTTTTTTTTTGCAGGTAAATGACACAACCCTGAGGGACTGTCTTTGGTATTTAAGAGTACAAGTAGTGGACTGGCTTGGCCTCCCTTCGGTGCGTTTTGATTTATCATAAGTGGAACATGTTAACTGCTGCGTTTAGTGTAGCCAGATACAATACCCATCTTCCCCTCCACCTCTACACCACCTTGTGATCATTATGTCATTTGTTTATGATCCACAGCTCTCTCATAATGGCCCGTTTGGCGTAATGCTATCCATCAGTCTTCCCAATGGCCTACTTTCACATAGACACCTTTCTCCCTCTGCTGTGATGCATTAGCACAAAAATGTGTTAAACCAACGATTGACTTTGAAAAAGTGATCTGGGAACCTCGGTGTGTTTTCAGAAAGGTTGAGTCATTGCCGCTGAAAAGGACCATAATGTCTGTTTGGCAAGTGCATCCGGCTTTATGTTTTCGCAAAACCTTAACGTGACTGAGAGGAGAAGTTCATCTGGAAAAAGCTTTATGTAATCAACAGCGAGCTGAAATTGGCAGTGAATCTAATTCAGATTCTGCATGCATTTTAGTAGTATACCAGGCTCGTAAATGCTTCTCAATGCAGCACAATATTCCAAGTGGATTACCAGCTAAATGAAAAATTTAGTTTTTTACCTAATCTGCTGCACTACTCGTTTGACATTTTGAATTTTAACTGTTTATTTGTTTTTGCCAGACTCATCCAAGAAGACATTCTCTTATGCCACATTTTCACAAATGCAGTTTGGTAAACCTGTTAAAATTCCTCATTTTATCCAGCAGCCAGGACTTGAAAATGTCAGGGTATCACATAAATCACACTGCTATCTCACAGGGCGCCTGAAATGCTGGACATGTGCAGAAATAGCTTCATATGAGCACAATATCTACTGACATTTGGTGTCTGTAGCACGGAGATCAGCGTTTTCCAATAATGACCCACAGAATTACTTGAGCCTTTGAGAAAGTTATTGTATGTGGCAGTAGGTGTAATATCAGGAACTGACTGTTTCATTTGCTGTGACATGACCTGACCCCATTTACAGGCCCACAGCCACTCTGGTTAGTGGAAATGTCATAATGCTCATGTACTGATCTTTCATGCTCCGTTTACAGTGTCTGGTAGGATCCAAGGAGACCCAACATAAAAAAAGCCATCAGTTACATGCAGACGAGTGGCATCACTGGGGCAGATGATTAATGATTAAACATTATATAAATATCCGAGAAATTGTAGCCATGACAGAACATTATTACGTTTTTCTCTGTCAGCAAGAAAGAGAACTTGAAGTGAAGTGAGTGTGTTAGCTAAGAAATTACTTAAATATTGAGAAATGGTATCGGTGTTAACAAGCATGTCACACATTAGAGGCTTTTATATTTGGAGCTCCTTCTTGAGACGATGCAACAGATTACACAGTAGAACTAATATGTTTCTTGGCTTTTTGTATTTTATACAGTGTGAGAGATTCATGTATCAGCCCAAAAGTACAGTTACATGTCTTCTATGTAGCAATATTGAAAGCATATATATGTAGCATGTATAGCATGCGACTTTTATCAGCTGAATAATTAATGTTGCTTATTTAAAGGCTTACTATAAACTTTCCCTAACCTTGACCAAGTGATTTTTAGACATATAGATATAGATAGATATTCATAGACACTATTGCAGAAGCCTTAATTTGGCTCTGAGATAGATGTGTGTCTTTTCTTCCTTTTTGTCCCTTTGATAGCATTTGCATTTGAGTGTTTGAGTGACGCCCCTTAGAGTGTGTTTTCATCTGGTTCCATGAGAGTCTTTCGGTGCAGCGTTGGCCAAGATGTAGTGGACCGTGCAAGAGTCTACGTGCTCTCATTAAGCATCCCTTATAAACTGATTTAGCCCGCACAGATGGTCATTCACAGAGATGGAAACTGTGGTGGGAGAGTACTAAGATGAATTCAGATGCTGGTGTGGAATTATAAATGTTCACCAAAGCTTCCCGATTGGGGAATACATCCACTGGCTGTTTGTGTTGCAAAAGCCGAGCTGAGACATGCTTTTCTCACAAGGACTTCCTCAGGATTGATTCATGTGCCGAGAAAGGACCCAGAAGGACATAATGTGGCTGCCAGATCGCTAGCCCATCAAAGCCTGTCGAAGCACCAGCATCTTACTGTTGGTGCAGCCTCTGTGTTTGACTTCTTTGACTTGTCCATAAAACAGAAGGGCAGCCACTACTTCATCCCAAGGTGTACATATATCCATCCACAGTCACAACTCTTCAATCCTTCCCTTCAAGTTAGCCCATACCATGTGAGCTGTAGGGAAACCTGGCTGTTGTCGTGGTGTTGGTGAAGCTGTTTACTGGTAGTAAACTCAAGAGCTCGCCAGCAGCAGCAAGCTGTAAGAGGAGGAGTGGTTGTAACAGATGGGCCGTAGGCAGGGACCTTCATTCCAACTGCTGCACAATATATCATGACACCATGTGGGTGTCACACACATACACACACAATGTGAAATGACGCTGACAACTCTACACCAAAGTGTTAACAGCTGGATTCATAATGTGTCGAAGTGATAATAATTGTCAGGTTGTCGGAAAATGCGGTGACATATTGACTCTCTTGACGGGAGGAAAAAGGCAAAATGCTACGATTATTGTGAAATACACTTTCCTTGGAACAGCTTTACTGAAATAACATGAGGTCATGTCCATGGACTGTCCCTGTTGATATACTTTGCTCACTATCAAATGAAAATAAAACCTTTTAATAAGAGCCGTGCAGCACTTTTTCAGATTCTCTCAAAGGTGTAGATGGATCTTAATTTCAAATATAAGCCTGATTTTAATTATTAACAATTTAATGACATTTTAAATAACATATAGGGAATTTGCATTCTTCAGGTATTTGGAAAATAATGACTGACCACAAATCTTATTTTGTCTCCACAGCTTAAGCACAAGTAATATTTATATAGTTATGTTGGATAGTTTCAGTTTTATAAGCTTTATAGAAATTTTGAGACACTTGAATGTGATGCATAAAAAAATACTCCACCTTCATTGAAACTACTGTTGCTGCCATTATGAGCTGAACTGTACTTTTCTTTCTTTTTCTTTTTAAAGTGTTGCATTTATGTCCTTGGACATGACAAATAACCAATTCACAAAATGTATTGTTGCTTTTTTGGTGTCTTCCAGAGTTAGTCAGCCCTAACAGTGTTTATCCCAGTTTAACTTAAATATAACATATTTTTCTGCCTCAGTAGGGCGAAAAAAATCATTAGTGAAGATGAGTCCAAAACAGTGTTAGAGACCGGCCGTCAACTGACCAAGATTTGTCACAGATGATGAGAAGCTCAAAATCATGGGCTTATTTATTGCCAAATAAATGCACCTTATTCAGTGAGGAAAATATGTTTTTTCTCTCATTTGAGTGAACTGATCCTTTTAGTCCTGGACTGTCCTAGAGGAAGATGAACTGCTAATCTCCTTTCTTAGACGGTATTTGACAGTTTACCTTTGAGGCCTCACAACTAAGCATTATATTGGATTTTAACATGCAATTCGTATCACACTGTGGATCTGTAATTTGTTTGTGCTGCTGACGTACAGTCAGTACAGTCGGCCGGGTGCTTGCTGTGACAGACAGGTGCTGCAGTGTGGTTTAGGCCGACTTGACGAGCTTTAGCAGAGGCCCAGGAAGCTTTAGCATGTGTTCATTAGCGAATGCTGGGGAAGCTTATCATTCTGAATGGCCTCATTAGTGATAGGGATTAATATGCTGCAGGTTCATTAGAGAGACAGGCGGATGAGTGTGTTGCCAGAATTGCAAGAAGGCCGTTGGTCTGCACCGGCCCTCGCCTCTTGTGTTGTTTCAGTCATTAACATCAAAGCCTCTGAAGAGTTTTGATCGATTTATCGTAGCAGACGACACACTGTGTATTAATGCTGAAGATAAATTATAATGAACACTTGTTGGAGTTTGACGCTGCCGAAGGGAAAACAACAGTTTTTCCTTTTGGTTTAGTGCTGGTGCACTGTATAACAAATGATTCCGGATATTATTTCCGTATTAACATGAAGGTTCATGTGGACAAATTGCCTTGTTGTGATTAAATTGTAATTGCTGCTTTGACACTGGTGGGCACTGTAATAAATCACAAATATGACTGGGAAAACACTTTTAAGTGTGGAATATGGTAAAATAATTGATTTTGAATGAAAAGCACACTTCTAATCTGCTTTATCAAAATGCCAATGTCTGTCTTGCCATGCTAGTGAAGGTAAAAGTGTGATGCAGCAGTAGATAAAAATTGAGAAAATGTTATACATTTTCTTGTTCCAAGTATCATTTGGCTAAGAAATATATTTGAGGATTTCTTTTTCCAGTTTCAAAAGAAAACTTTATTTTACCCAGTGGAAATTGTAGCTACAGCAATGCCATAAATATTCTGATTGTTAGAATGAGCTATCCATACAGCAAACTCTCTTCTCTTTGCATTTGAATGACTCAGAGCTGCTGGTGGGCTACTGCATGCTTGTCCTCTGCCAGTAGCATGCTGAGAAAGGGACTTGCGCACCACACGTCTGTGTGGCACAATAAATATTAATTGCAGCGCTATCGTGTGTTCTTTTATTTATTAAATATTTCACAGACTGAGAGAGTTGATGCCCGGTTGGAGTTAAAAAGTTCAGTGGAGCATGTTGTTTCTTGATACAGAGCTTTAAAATGCCCATGGGTCAGAAAAACCTCCACAGATACACTTTGTTCCTTCCATCTTCACAGAAATCCCAAAGGGAAAACTGCCTTTGTACTTTTACGCTGATCTAATGTATTGACTTACGTTGGGCTTCTGACTCTGACTCATCCATTCTGTTGTTTTCATCCATTCTCTTTGATTGTGCATACAATATAAAAACCTAGAAGAAGTACAGTAAGTCATGTTACATAGTGAACAGTTTAATGTTGGAAATATGTGAACATATATATGAGGAATTGTCCTTCAATTGGACACTTTTAATACAGTCTTATAAACTTTCTCAGTATACATACATGTTCTTTTAGTTCAGTATTCCAGTCAACAAAAGCTTACAAAATACTACTACTACCATACATGTATTTTTAATAATGTGCATGTTTAATTTTTTATTGTTGCTAAAAAGCTGTTTGGGAAGACAAATGTTTAGCTCTCTACTCTCCCCTCAAATGAAAACACTAACTCATAATTGTTAGCTTTGTGTGGCTGTCAAAGTGTAGAAAACATTGCCACCACTGGCAAGTCATTAGTATGCTACAGATGTTGCATCAGCTTTCGTCTTTCACAAAGAATGCAACAGAGAATCAAAAACAAATTCAAACACCGATATGCTTGACAGCAGAAGAGTGAGCAGAAAGAGGCTGGAGTAAACCAGTGATACCAGTCTCAGCTTGTCTGATAACTGTCTTTTTCTCAGGCTTACAGTAAATACAGCTGCCAGAGGTGACGTTTCTGTTGTGGGGAAGACAATGTAGATTTACATACAAGCCTTTCTCAAACAATCAGCTTGTAACATTGTACATGGGCCTGCTGCTCCAGGGATTTTTGTACAACATGTTAAACATTCGCAGCGCATCCTCTGTTTGATCCATCTCTGTGTGATGATGCTCTTCCCCCGACGCATTTCTTTTGCTCACTACAAGGCACAAGTTATTTTGGACTCGTTCTGGCCTTCTGCATAATCCAACTTGATCCAAATTTAATGTGCATTGTGCATCTTTGAGACGTGGGGGAGCGGTATTTGATGCCTAATTCCCTGCCGTCAGCATGGAGACGGAAAGCCAAAATGACCACTCAAAGTCATTACGTTGGCTGTGATTAGTGCTGACCTTTCCTTCTTCGAGACGCCGAACTACAAGCCAGAGAAGGCTATTCACGCTAGTAAAGAGCTGCTAAGTTGTCTTTCTTGCGATGACTATTTTGGTCACAGCCTATATTTTGATGGAATTTCAAAGTTGGAGTTGAAAGATCAAATGTGATTGGCTGTCAACTTTGTGCCTGAACACAGCTATGATAGCACTGCTACTGTTTCAACATTTTCGGGGAACAGCACCCACATGGAAACTTATGCCAAACATAAATTAAATGACAAAAATAACTAGCAGTTGTTGCAATAGTTGTATTTTTTTTTTTTACAAAGAATAGAGCGGTATTCCAGACAAATCTGCCACTAGATTGAATTTAAATGAATGCGCTTTATTTATATGGAAATAAACAGCATGGATGTTGATGTTATAAGTTGGCAAATGAACGAGTGATGAAAGTGCAGCAGTGCCTTACTTTTCCAGTGTGTTGTTGCTTGGCAGACATAGCACAACCGAAAACTTTGACCTGAATAACAGCAACATGCATCTCTGCCATTGTTACGTGAGCATAATGGATTTCCTCCTCATAGCTGTTTTAATAGACTCATTTACATAAGGAAATGAGTAAATTCAGTATATGTGCTATCTAAAAATAGCAGTGAATGAGGATTTTCATTGGCTGTATAAAATTGAATTCTGAAGATGAATGAAGCTGACACCTGTGTCAGTTTTATTTTCCCTCTAGCCAGCACTGAACTCAGCGTGTCTGACTCACAGGGGTTACGGATAACTTTTTATATTTTCCCATCACAAAGTTAAACTTCCTGAGACATTTAACTGGCTTTCCCCCAGTTGCTAATGAAACTGCAGCCTGATGAAGTCTGTTACAAGACTCAGTCCAGAGCTTTACAAGACTGGCAAAAGCCGGGGGAACTGAGCGTCTTGGCAATTTCCTCTAAGGCATTATTTCTTTTAAATTACACCTTCTACTTTCTTTTCCAAACATATTTATTATGGGGAAATAAAACATAAACACACATCATTTGTTGCCTCTGTGTGGTCCAAATTAAGTTTCATTTCATTATTAATTCTGCAGACCCTTATATAATGCATTATCTCAAGGTCAGGGTTTGTAATTGAGTCCTAAACACCACCCTGAAGAATGATTATTAAATTATAGCTTAGCAGTCCTAAATTGTTATAGCAGTCATGTTTTACCTTTCATTTTTCCATATTCTGAAACAAATACTAATATTACAAGTTATATTCTTTAATGTACATAAAGTACTTGCAGTACATAGAGCTTGTGTTATTTAATCACCTTTTGTAAACCAAACACACACACACTTAAGTGAAATAAATTGATTCTTTGCTCTGTTTCTCTGGTCCAAGGTAAGCGTGTCTGACCACTGCTTACTAAGCAAATGCTATTTGCAAATGCCAAGAAACATTTTATGAATATCTGGTCATTTGAGGTTACACATTACAGTGTAAAATACTTCTTTAGATCACTTTGTGCCAACCATGTTCACATCATCATTGTGGTTAGCATTTAGCTCTAAGCACCGTTGCACTAGATTCCACCCTTAAGGCCACTTTGAATAAAAACAATATCGAATGTGCTTTTTTACAGCACTTTATCAAACTGATCAATTCCCGTGGACTCTTGACCCTCCATCAGCTACATTTTTCTATGCTTCAACAGACATCATCTCATTTAGTGAAGTGTAATCTCCACAGTTGTTTTAATTTGTAAACATTTGTAATTTTGTAATTTTGCCGACGGTGAACAGAGTCAAGTGTTGGTTTGGATCAGATTGAATGTCCCTTCACTATTATTTACAGGCTTCTATACAAGCGTTACGTTAAAGTAGCTGCAATTTTAATTGTTTTTATTAATTGATTAATTAATTAACTAATTCACTTTATGTTTAAACATATAATCCAGAAACGTTAAAAGTCAAGTCAGGAGATTTTTTTATTTACTCTATGTTTAAAAGCAAAACAGTTTGATATGTGAGGTTTGGTTAAAAAAACATGATTATCATTAAATAGGAATCACCTGTTTAAATTAATTAACAGACTCTTTGGAAACACGATTTTATCTGAGAACAACACCTTGAATTTCAGTCACCGCTGATGAAAAAATGAACAAAGTAAATTGCTTAAGCTGCGTCGGAGAAAAGCTCTGTTTGCTTATCTGTGTGTACACGTTTGTTACAGCAAACACCACATAAATTATAGAAACAAACATTTTGCATGTTTAACTTTAGAGAGGGGAAAATGGATTTCCAGCTGTTCATGTGAAGTCAGAAAGACCACTGCCAAACAAAACCATTAAGAAAACACGGTTCAGTCAAACGCAAACAATCTTTGCAGCAGAACAATTGCTCGTCTTTTAAATGTGCTGTGTAATTTATTTTAAGAACGTGGAAGATAAAGAACAGATCTACCCCTTTGGCATGACAAAGGAGGGCAGCAGCACAGATATGGACTTCATTACTAGCAGAAGAAGTTTAGAGGGATAAGAAAGGGACAGAAGCACAGTGACTTATATTCTGGCTTACATTCTCACCCATAAATCACAATGTGAGTATGAATTCCATTGTTAATTTTGTCAATGAATGTATTTATTAACAAATGTTTATTTAATGGCTAAATTGTAACAAGAACAATCAAATAAAAAATATATATTGTGATGCATAATAATGTAGGTGTATCCTAGTATGTACTGATTATTATAGTAATTACATTAATACAATTTCCCATATATTTACCAGGTAAATGCATAGTTTAAAACAAGTTAACAAGTTTTAAATCTTAATGTAATTTTAAGAAGATGGGGTTGGCACAGCTAGTGACTGATTAAAAGAGATCATTCTACTTTATTTCCACATCACTCACATCAAGGCTGTCCTGAGCATCCTGACGGCCTATCCCTGACCCTCCATCAACTAAAAAAGTACAGTATATTGTCACTAAAGTGAAATGCAGACAGAATAAACAATGATAGTACACATAAATGTGGGATGACGGTATTGTTGAGGGAAAACAAGAGAGAGGAAGTTAAGGAGTGAAGCTGATATACGTTTCAACAATCCCAGTTGGAAAATTGATTGATAATGTTGGTATGGATGCCAATGCCCAGTCCAGGTGGCAAATAATTAAAGTATGTGATGCATCTTTGATAATACTACAAAAAACCACAGCCTGGGTTTCTACGCACACAAGTCTAAAAAAAAGAGTCTAAAATTTGATTCCTGGCTGTAGGTAATTTGTTGCATGACACAACTACAGTCAAATAAAACAGCAAAAACAGTATTAAACACAGCTAGTTACACACTAGTCATGGCTTCATCACTCTAAATATAGTGGGACAACATCTAGTCACATCATCAGAGGATAACACATAATTTCTAAGGAGCCTAGGTGCCATGAGCTGCTCAGTTTATTCATTTTGGGGCAATAAAATATCACCATCTGTGATACACATCTGTTTAATTAATCTAGTTATTATTAGTATTTGTTATTAACTTTAGTTCAGCACACACTGCAGAAATCCTGACAGCATGAATCTCTTTATTTCCACAACCGGTCGAGGCAGATGGTCTCTCACCCTGAGTCTGGTTCTGCTGGAGGTTTCTTCCGTTACCTACAGTAGTGCTGCTCAATGGTGATTTGTTATGTTTTTTCTATAATCCATGTAGTTGTATTGTTAAATTCAAGGTAAACCTTACATTGTAAAGTGCCTTAAGATGACTTTTATTGTGAATTAGCACAATAAATAAACTGAACTGAACTGATATGTTATCAAGCATATAGAAAGATTATATATGCAACATCAGATCTCCTCTTGAGAATCAAACTGGTTTCAGGCCTGTGTTTGACAATTGAATGCTATTAGGTCTCAATCAAAAAGCAGTTTGAAGCATTTGTATATGATCTTTTAAGTGTGGATAATTTACACTACTATTGGTAATCTGCACCCAGCCTCCTCTCTGAGTATACTAATATACTAATACAATTTTTTAGAAGTTCAGCCCAATGGGCATGACGAGGCAGAGAGGAGAGGTCTTTTGGGTTTATTTAATTGGGGCCAAGGGGAACAAAGTGGAATATGTGAAATATACCGAAAGCACATGTTTAGTTTAGGTGAGGTTCTATCTTGAACCAAATGTAAGTGAAGAAGACTAAATCTCTGATTGAGGACATTTTGTCTATTTTAACCAGTAGAGGAAGTCATCTTGTACCAGTTTAGCTGCAACACAATGAGCACAGTATGACTGCTCTCTTTGTTAGATGACCTTAAACATCATTTTACAGCTCAAAAGACCAATAGTCAATTGCCATGCTATCAACTATGCCAGGCTGTGTTAGGCGAAATGCTAAAATGAAGATGCTTTTACACTCATTGTGACAATTCAACATATTTATGTACAGGTGTATTGTATTCCATTTTAACCATCAGTAGAATGCAACTGAATTTGTTTTTGCTGGTATTTGGCATCATAAACCAAAGCATCTGACTTGATGATATTGCCACTTCACCAAAGTGATTACATTTTATCTCGAATAGGACAGAAAGTGATAAAAATCGCATGAATCCATCCAGGACATCATAGGATTTTTCCCTCGATTAAATGTTCACCTATTCGTGGGCTAGAGGTAAAATCAAGAGGCCACCAAATATGAATGTCTTTAATATTTTGTTCTGTGATATACTGAACAATAATATTCTTGTTGTCCAACTCGGTTGTGGGCCAGTCCTTGAGCAAGACTGTCCATGTACCTATACCTTCAACTAAATGTTACATGCTTCTCTCTAACAGAGGTCACACTTTAGCAGTGCCATAAAACATTAAGCTGGACGATACAAATGATTGGTCAGACAGGAATGAATGATGACAGATATTATCACGCTTTCATACAAGCGAGGAGAAATGCTCCTCGGCTGCATTATGAGCACTGGTGTCGATCGTGACTGAAGTTGTATTGATGACCATCAATCTAATACAGACTAACTTTGTTGACTTTAAAATGAAATTATGTGATACAATTTTGATAAACATTTTTCCCCCGGAATTTACTGTCAGAAGTAAAATTTACCTGAAAGGATTTTAGGATTATAAACCTGTCGTCTAAATGTATCTTTTCTAGTTTAGTCTTGTGTTTTATGGTTAATTATAGAGATTTTAAAAAAAGTAAGGTCAAATTCTATTAAAACACGTAGCACTCAAAAGACATGAATGTCTGATGTAATAGAGGGTTTTACTGAAAAGTGTGATAACTGCAGATTAATTCATACAACACACTTTTGAAGGATTATACGTGACCACATTTTGTTGGTGCATGATATGACAGGAGAGTGTAATTTAAATGTAAATTACATACCAAGATACAAACCGAGCCAAAATGGTTGTATTTCTGCATGTAAATAGACAAAACAGGAAACAATTCATTTACTTTATAAAGATTATAAAATGGGTGACATATTTTGAGCCTTACACTGTTTTTTAAGACTTGTAATAATGTGCCACTGACAGTGAAAACAGTGAATGCAGGACATACCTTTGTGCAGGTATTTCTTCCCCTTTGCCCTCACAGAAAAGCAGCAGTTTAATCGCATTCACAGCTGATGTGCCTTGCAGCCACTTCAGGTCAGAGATCTGCAATGAGACGTACTGCAGGTGTAAAATCACGATATGTGAGATCACAGAACTGAGGCTGAGTGATCACAGATCACAGAGGTTGACTGTCAGTGTGTGATCAAATCACAACCTGTAGGTGTTTAAATGTGCAAGACTTAGATTTCTGTAACCACTAAATGCAGCACTTTGTCATAACAAAGTCAAGTCATCTGATGAAAAGAAATTAGCAAACGAATATCACAGAAAGGAAATTGTGATACGTAACAATGTGTCTCATAAAATCTAGATGACAAAATCTAACACTTGACTTGTTAAGCTGTTTCTGTTATTTGTTTTCAAGAAGGCGCAGTTCGTGTGAAAATGTTTTGCATATTTTAGCCCAATTACTACAAATGAATTTGCCGCTTATCATCCAAATCATCCAAACAATCTTTCGGATTTTTTATTCATTTCCAGCCCGCACAGATACTTTATATCCCTCGAACAGAGCGATGTGTGGATGTGGATGTTTTCCAGTCTCAAAACACAAATTTGATCAGTTCAAACAGCTAGAGAAAAAAACAAACCCTACACATATACAGGTGGTCTATTACTTCTATTGTAATGAAATAAAAACTTTATTTAACATATGAAAGACATGTAATTGTACCCAGCAGTGATATTCAAGGTCTGGTCCCAAGTCAGCCCACTATTGGTCTATTGATGTTAGCTGTAAACATTAGCACTAAGTGGAGCGATTAAAGTGAAATAATTTTAGTAGAGCAGAGCATTTTACCTGAGCTGATAACATACCTTATCAGTATGGTTGCAGTGACTTGCGAAGGAGAAGATGTTTAGACATTTGTTACAGCTAAAATGTTTTATGTCATGTTTTTTTTCTTCAATGACATTTGATGAATGTATTTTCAACATGCGCCAGCTCCTGGACAAATGTATTGGAAAAAAATGAAATGGCTTTGTACATTGCAGTGCTATTAAGCTTTAACTCCACAGCAGAAATGGCAGGTTGTTTACATCTCTAACAAACTGCATTTGTCTGTAGATGGAGACCTTGCAAGAGTTGTATTCAGAGTTTGCCATTATTTCTTAAT
>OMLM01020798.1:304472-320816 GCA_900302695.1 Helostoma temminkii | reverse complement strand
CCAGTGATCATCAGTCCAGTGGAGCAAGAAATTTCCACTCTGACGCTAGATTAAATTCACTGTTGCATTATCTGACAAGATCATAAACTGAAGGTCATGTGTACGTCAGCGTCTTGTGATTTTCATATTGGTGCACCAGCGATGAGACAGGGCCACCCTGCAGGTTAAAGGAAAATTTATTTTCACATGATCATGCAGTACATCCTCCTTCAGCTAATGACTGACTTAAGTAACTCACATAGAGTTATATACTTAAGCAACATGTAGTAAAATGGCAGAAATAGAAATGTGAAACTGTTTCCCCTGATGCAATAAAGGCTGAGAAATCCCATCCTGGAAATGTTGTCATCTGACTGCATCTTCCTTTAAGAGCACATGATGGATTTTTCCCAGTTTGATAAGAAGATAATGGATCTAGAAAGTAGACATTTAATCTTCATTCTGAAGGAATGACAATAAAATCTCATATTACCTGTAAAGTCTTTATGATTTATCAGCAGTCAAACTTCAGTAGATTGTAGCTCCACTGTGGGATGTCATATTGTATGGTATCTACTGATAATGAACATGGTGCAATGAAACTACATCTTAGGGTTTGTTTTTCTCTAATTGTGGATGTGCCAACATACACAATACAGTCACGTGCTGACTGTGTGAGAAGGCCAAATATGTCAAACTGGTAGAGGAATGTAGCAGAAATTGTGCTGCGACCTATTTGAGTTCGGCTGCAGGGGTATCAGAGTAGAACAGGAAATAAGATCCCCCAAGAACATCATCGACACTGCAGCTAGAGTGTGAGGTAGCTGTGGGTCAAGAGGGATGGTCTGTGGTCTAGTGCGCCACTTGGACACAAGAATAGCACTGATCACCCGTAAGGGGTGTCTGATCTAAGACTTGAAACACCTGGAGACTCTGGGTTCACCACCCACTATGTGTCTAAGTTGCTCCACTTGGTGTTTTCAAGAACCCACAGTATATTCTACATTTGCGTTAGGTTACATAATTATTTTCCCTCTTCTTCAGAAATCAAATAATAAGTACAAACAGCTTCTTGAGAGTATCTTCCAGGGTCTTCAAGGGCCCTCATGTGTCCTCTGTGCCCCAGACATCTTGACTGTGAGCGAACAAAACCAACAATCCATGACGAGTTTATGGTCTCAAACTGCACGTCTGGCTTGTTTTTGTTTTATTTATAAACTGTAAGCCCATTTGCATTTTCTTTGGAAATTTAATGGAAGCAAATCTTATACTGAAGAATTTAATATTTACTAGATTTTATTTTGTTTAGTAATAGCCTCTGCCTTTTAAATAAACTGTAAGTTTGTCCGACAGTGGATTTAATTACATTGTTTTTAATTTTGTTTGGTTGTTTTTTTTCTTCAAATATTGGACTGCCATGCTGAAAATACTTAGATAATATCCTCGCTGCCATGATATCATCGTCTCATACAGTAGTTACAGTGAATGTTTCCTTTCCTTGATAATTTATTTCACAAATAAAACAGCAGCCTTGTCACAGCTATTGCTGGCATTTCTACATCTTCTCATATGATTTTTAATATTTACAAATTCTTTCTTTTCTGAGTGCTTGTATGTGGATTCTCTGTCAGTAGGACTTTCTCTTTAAGACCTAAGTGACACTGCTTTTGAGAAGTGTTTGCTCTGAGAAGCAGGGAACATGCCAGCCAATTTAAATTAGAATCACTTTCTCCCGACTAAACAGCAAGCCAATCATTTGAACAGCACTCAGACAGACTACATATTTGATGAATGCCTTCACTTGGTTTTCATAATAAAATGGATTTAGTGCTTAGAGAAGTATTTTGAATTGTAGTGATTTGTGTGCTTTTTTAATAGTTGCATTCAATGCTGACAAATACGCTATTTAATGTTTAGGGTTTTCAAAGCCTTCTTTATGTGAAAAGGGGCTTTAATTAAAGAAAAGGCAAAAATACTGTGGGCTTAAACTGCTGTATCTATTCAGCGCTCACAGTTCCCTTGGGTTATCACAAACAAGCCAGTTGGAGGAGCTCAGTGGACTTCCTTAGCGCATACAACACAGCAGAGGTGCTCAGGCGTGGTAGATGGGCACATCTGAGAAGAAATAAACAAAATGTAACGTAGTCTAACACACTGGAATCTCTCTATTTCATCAGGGATACTTTGGTGGAATTTATGTCAATGACACTGATTCACACATAACCCAGCAGCTTCCAGTTCAATTAAGAAACACATTAATTACTCATCGCCATATCATTTACCCCATCATCCTCCTAGTCCATGTCTTGGCGAATGTCTTGTCACAAACTATTAAGCCAATAAAGATGGAAGTTAATTAAATCAAGGCTAGTGTTGCAAAGTCATTACAATCATGCAGACTAGAGGGTGGAGGTTATTGATGTGTGTCTTCTTTTGGGGGGTAAGTCACCCACTAGCACTCACATTAAACGATGAGTTACATGTTGACTTGATTTAGCTTTAAGAGGATGAGGCAAGGCGGCAGATTTTTATGCTGCAGATGATTCCAGTTCACACTGTGAACCATCTGTCTGTGCTGACCTCGTGCCCTTGTAGTGGTGTTTAGAGTTCATCAACACGTCATTACTATTAATAAGCAGTAAAATTACTTTGACTCAATCAGACAAGAATGTAAAAATGTAAATTAAATACAAATTATAAAGGGACTATAACTTATTCCAGGTGTTTTTATTTTTATTCTTTGAGCTAAAACAAACCCTAGACCATAGAAAATGTGCCCCCCCGGTCCTGTTTCTGCAACATGACTCATGATGTCAGCCAGTCTCTTGTGCAAAGTGCTTTGGACAGCAACATTGCAATGACATAAGCTGCTTTCAGACGTGCACTGGAACCGTGAAGATACCCAGACCCAAGTGAACTGCATGTGTGAATGCAAATATTTGAGTGTAATGGTCCAGAAGTTACCCAGACTTCAGATAATCTCAAAGTTGACTTAATCTCCAGTCTGTACTGCACAATATTCAGACATTATTCACCCAACATGGAGTCCCATTTATACTGAATTTGATTGAAAATGTGTAAAATATTAGTTATTGCAGCTTTAAATATAATCTTACTGGACATATCTTAATAAATGAATGTGCCCTGTTAATATAATCCAATTCTTGGCACCACAGAATTTAAAACAACAGAGTCTCTTGTTAACAATAAACCTCACGTGGTTGCACCCAAATCTTCAGTATATTCATGTATTTAATCTCTGTTGTTTAACACAATCCACATGATAAATATAGGGGAATATAGTCTTTGGTCTGCAAAGTTTAAAATGTCCTTACCTCCTACGCTCGAAGTCCATCTATGCAAATATGAAGACTGGCCATTTTCACAAAATCTGTGATACATGCTTGTTTAACCCACATATCAGTCGTATGCATATATTCATAATTGGAGCTGAGAAGGATTAATGAATGAATTACATGCTTTAGTGATCCCTGCTGGGAAATGCTGTTTTAGCTCGCCCCTCTCTGCAGGAAGGTCAAAGCGCAGGGTCAACTACAGAAAAACACCCCGGGAGTTAATAGGCCTTCTTTTTAAAGGACAGTAACACACACTGGATCCCTGCCAAAATGCTGCACTTGACCCTGGGTTCATGCGTTGAAGGCTGATCTCTCTAACCAGGAAACCACGTTTCCATGCTGCGAATATGAAAATATCAAGAACCCGAAGCATAACTGAAATTCATTCTTCTACAAAGAATTATCGTTCAAACGTATAAAAGCGAGGCTTTCACCTCATTAAGGCAGGAACTGAACTCCAGGAAGTCTGAGCAGCCTCCCTGGGGTTTTGGTTACCAGGGTTGTCCACAGGTTGTTCAGCAACATCATGTTTCTGCGTCTCTGTCTGTGTCGCCAGCCAAGGGAGCCCCATCTGCTGTCACACAGGGGGATAGGATAAAGAAGAAGAGATGGCACACAGCTTTTCCAAACTCTCTCCCACTTGAGTCTGGTTTTGACACTGGCAGCATGCTGGTGAGAATGCATAATGCACACCATCATGTAACCCATCCTACCTTTGGTTCTGCTCCTTGTTTCCCTTAAGGCTGACTTTTAACATCTTCCATATGATTTTCTGAAACATCAACAATAAATCCCCTGTATTTATATTTTCCCTTCTTAAATTTCTCCCCTGTGAACCATGTGAAATTTATCTGAATACCTTCATTTACATTTTTAAAAGCTATTTCATTTTATCGCTGCTCAGCTTATTCTATAATTATTCACCTGTTTTGCTTTGCTTTATAATAATATTCTATCAGCTATTCATTTTCTCATGGCATGGTATTATATTCACTCGTAGCAGGAGTAGCATTATTATTAATAACATGGAATATTGTGTGGCTGTATCTTGCTCTGGTTTGCTATAAGTCTATCCTCTATGCCCCAGCTTTCTCTCAGCAGGTGTTTTGCAAATGTAGAAAGTGTGCTCCCATGTGGACAACACCTCACTCCTGGCCACAAAAAAACTTTCTTTTCAGTATAACTTTTTCTCTCTTTTTATTGTTTCAGTTTTCAAAAAGACCTGCAGGCTTGCCAACCACGACTAAGATCTTTCACTAAGTCTAACGAAGCGTTTTACTTATCTAACCATAAAGCAGCTATAACCAATAATTTCAGTTTAACAAAATGGGAAATATCTGGGTGTCCTGTCTGTCTGCACCTGCTGTGATCCTGATCTTTGTCTAACCTTAACCAAGTGGTTTCAATTGGATTTAATCATAAAGGCTCAGTTCAGTTGGAACAAATCTGTAGCTGGGTAAATAAGGAAGCATTTGTAGATGTGTGGCTACAGTATTTGTTTTATATGACTATGATAATCAATGCAGTTTTGCATACGCAAAGTATCTGCATTTAAAACAATTTTTTTTACAAAGTAAAGTTGAGATAGAGGCATGAGGCAGCTTCCAGGTCAGTGCTCACTTCTTATGAAAGTGTAATCCTCACTCGGGTGCTGTGGCTCATATTTGCAGTGAAGAAACTCAGTCTGTTCTGGACAGAAGTGACATGTGGTGCTGTGGGAGGAAGGTTAAGGCTTCTGAAGCTGCTATGTCTTAGTACAGCTATTTCCCTTAAGATTGTTACAGATATTTTCTGCTCTTATTTGATGTACAGAGGGAGGAGTGGGAGAAGGGATGTGGGTATAACATGCAATAAATGTCCAATGCCAGACATAGACTACCATCCACCTGGACACAAGAGTTGAGATATGTTTTTTTTAGTGCAAAACAAACTCTAGAACAGGCCTTCATATAGACTCAGGTGTTACCTCAGAGGGCTCAGTTTGGCTTCTCTAAGGTCTCTGTAGAGCAACATGTTTCTGGCCCATCGTTAGGCTACAGAGTATCCATAGTGCTTTGTACTCACACGTACTGGTTTCCAAAGGTTTGAGTTGCTGTTTGTCTGGTCGTCATCAAGTGAGACTTCATCCAAACACTGTGAGGATGCTGACAACTTTTGTTATGTCCTTTATGTAACTTTTAGATAAAGTTAACTTTCCTAACAGCTCTCAGAAGGTCCAAAAATGTTCACAGCACTTAACAGGCTAAACATGTTCTTACTTTCTCTATTTAGCTGTGAAAAAAAAAGACTTTCTCATTCAGGTGACCAGTTTCAAAAAGCTCTCATAAGTGCACTCAAATTGTTCTAACAGTAAAGTACCAAATAGAGACTGTTGGAAACTTTAGAACTAGAAATGGATTAGAAGTGTCCTGAAATTACAAGCTCGGGTGCCACAAATTTTCGAAAACCACAAATGTCAGTAACTGTCAAAAAATCTAATCAAATCAAAACCTAGGATACATTTTTTATGTAGTGACTTTTTAGTTTTTTTTAGTGACCAGTGAAATGTTGCGTTGGGAAAATGATATGCCATGATGGGAAATAAAGCCTGACTACTTGTGCCGGTGTTGTACGTTTGGTGATAAGTAATTATCTTTATATTTGTACATTAATTTTTACTGAGGAACCTTGTGTCACATTGTGGTACTTTTCAGAATAACATCACACACAGTACTGCATCTAAAAATGCAATTTTAACATTTATCATGTGTATTTTGTACTTTATCTGTAATTTGTCCTCTGGACCTATATACAGTAGTCACCGTAATATCCTTACTCAATTTCATTCATGTGACCGCCACATGATAAAGTTCCCGGAGCACCTGCATAGAAAGTTAATTTAAGCTTTATCATTAAATTGACTATGCTTCAAGCTCTTGTTAGTCTGTTGATAGGACACAGCCCTGCTCTCCCTTTATTCCTTTTAATTTCCTTTTAATTTCAAATATTAGGTTGTGTTAATTGCAATGTATTGTGTCTTCATGTTTGGTCACATCAAGTTGAGGAGGCTGATGTCCAGCTGGTTTGTTCCACGTTAAAGAAAATCCTCTGTGGTTGCTGGCACATTCACAGCATGATGGAAATACACAGAACAACAACTGCTATGCCACATCAAACATAGTTCCTTGCTATTAACTCATCACATCCTCTCTATGGATGCCCACCCCTGGAGTTACCATGCATGTAATAAAGATTGTGTCACTCTTTGGCTTGATACGCCTGTCTGAGTCTATCAAGGTCCAGGTTCCTTGGGGAGAAATGAAAAAGGACTGCAAGAAGCAGATCTATAGAAGCCGGGTAAAATGATATTGAGAGCTCGTTTTCTTTTTATGTCTAGATATTTTAAGCTGATGTTCCACTTTATAACAGCATAATGACATAAGCGCTTCAAATTCACAGGCATTTCGAGATAAGTGGAAAGAGCCATTTAGGAGATTTTAAGCGTGATTATTATAAATTAGGATTCTGAAGATACGTGTGGGCACATTTTTCATAAGGTTGGATCGCTTCATTTGCAATACCATAAATATATTTAAATTAATAGCTGCTGTTGGAGTTAAAAATGATGGGAGGAATACTGATAACACTTAGAAAAGCTACACAGATGATAGATCTACATATAAGCAGATAGTTTTTATGTGCTTGACCTCCTCTTCTTGCCACACGCCCACAAATCCACTCTGATACAAAGTTGTTTGCCCTGAGGTTACTTGCCTCATTGGCTGCAGGCTAATAGCAGTGACCTCAGCTACAATGAAAGCCTTTAAGTGCCTTGTACTTTCCAAACTCACATGTTTCATAGACCTTCTCCTTGACACCAGTTTGGCTCAAATGCACATAATACAGTTGGCACTGGTCTAAACCTCACTGAACTTTCCCCTGCAAAAGGAGATATACTGTGTCGCACATGTGCGGAGAATGACAGTAATAACACAGATTTAAAGTCAACAAAGAGATAAGAGAATGGTGGTGTTTTGAGCGGCAGGTTGTTCAAATTACAAGAAGAGCTGTCAGAGACTGCTGACAGATCAGTGAAAACATGCTGTAGCTCTGCTGCATTATGGTCTACTGAGGCTGAGCGATGTATAGTGGTGCAAAGTGATGAATCCTGAAACATGCCCCTGCTCTTTATTCTGAGTTGTTGTCAAAACTGCTTTTTACCTTTGATGCTTGAGATATGTGAGTTTGTTTTTTTTTTCTGTCTCAAACTTCAGTTACAAGCCTGAAATAGACTTTACCAAGGTACATAATTCATCATTTGGCTTTTAGCCTTTAAAAAGCAAACATGTTTTTTTTTTTACTATTTTATTATCACTTTTTGACATAAGATTTCATGTCTATCCCACACTTGTTACTGCACTGCAAGATACACCAGTAGAAGTGGTGAAGAAGCCAACACCTTACACCTGTTCACAATACAGTACAGCTACATTTCTTAGCATAGTGAACACATCTTCCATGTTTTTGTGAGCAGGCTTTGTTCACAAAAATGTTACTAAACTACCAAAAAAGAAGATCCTTGACAGAAATCATCAAATGACAAAAGAATTAATCTAGCAGTAAAACAATTAGCTAAAAATTAGCGATGCAGCTTTCAGCAACTATTCAGCAATAGTTTCATGTAAAGATTACATTTTAAAACATGGATCTTGTTATAAAAAAACCTCAACAACATATGTTTTTAGTTTATATAGTGTCATAATATATAAACAACCTTTAGACAGATGTTGTAGTGAGAGAATTGTGAGTCAGATCATGCAAAAATAGATAATAAAAATTTTATAAATGCATAATCGTGCACCTGATGAAAAATGTAAGTTTGTTTGGCAGATCCACTTGAGAATATAATTTTTCATTATATTATGTGTCTTTGAGTCTGGAACGCCTTGCTGGAGGATGGCATCCAGTCTTTCTTTTAAATATATTTAATTCAGGGACAATGCACAATGGTCAACATTGCTGTAAATGTGCCAGTGTTATCCAAGAGAGAAATTTTCAACTTCTTACAACCTCCATTTCAAATGTCAAGTCCCTTCTCAAAGCACATTTGTACATACAGGTTTGTTAACAATGTGAATACTGCTGGTAACTTACCTCTTTTAGTGTGCTGATCGTTTTTTTTTATAGTTATCCATCCTGAATTTTGAGTATTTGTTTGTTTAATCCTTTAGTATTTTTCCCTCCTGAAAAACAGCCAACCTTTCTTGTCACAACACAACATTAAGGATGTACATCAGAGATTGAGCCACAGTACTGTGGGAGACCTACACGGACTAGCAACACTTTGTCACAGTGGTATTTATTCAGATTTTTCATGAGAGGTTTGCTGTTGCTTCGCTAGGATAAGTAGCAAAGACAGGCAGCACTTAAAGAAAAAAAAAGTCAGACAGCTGGGGACAGGCGTATTGAAGAGAAATTGCAAATCCATCTCTTCACTCTTTTCATTATCTAACTTCATGACAAAGTGAGAGCACCCTAGGGAAGTGGCAACAGATATAGTGGCGAGTATCAATAATTCATGTGTTCATATATTGGACAAATATGAGCTCACTTTCATCAGGCAGTTAGATCTAATGTTACTGAAATGGAGAGGAAAGAGCCAGAAGCAGTCTCAAATGGCCCAGTGATCGTTATACAGCGGTGGTTAATTGTCCTAATTCTGGGAAGGCTAAAATATGCCTCTGCTGACCAATGAAATTAATGTGGAGAGGAAGACGTCCTCTGTTGTTTAAGAAATTAATTACAAACGTTCAGTGAAAGGAAATATTCCCTTTTACATTTTCATGGCCTCGGGATCCAATGAATCTCAAGTTGATGTAGATTGACTGTTTTTTTTTTTTTCACTTTGACCACATGCTAATGGGAATTACCTTTTAACTGACATTTAGTCAGGAAAATCTACCTAAAAGTCATTGATTTTGGATGATGTTTTTAAATAGCATTTATCCATAATTTACATGGTGTTGCCTCCACTATTCTGAGCCATGTACACCTGACACTGTGCTTGTGCCGTTGTTCAGTCAGTAATGCTCCTTTCAACTGGACACAACTGCTTCTTTCTGAACCCTGAGGGCTGCACGCCTGGAGTTGAAAAAACATTTTCAAGTGTCCAGGACATTGCAATGATGCCACAAATTTATGAAGATGTTGTTTTGAGAGCTGTTTTGACCCTAGCATGATGGCAGAATACCCTAAGGATACCTAGTAATGGATCGTATGAAATGTTGGCAGACCCACGCAACATCAGTCACTACCCGAGAGGGAAACAAGATAGGGGTGCGAAGACCCTCATTTTGATTAGGAGTGCTTCATTCTCCCACTTGTTTCCTACAGTGCCTGAGGTCTGAGTTTTGAAAACAAGGGACCTTCAGTGATCTTCAACAGTTTGTTTTTAACAAGCAATGACAAACAACATCATCTCCTCTCCCCCTCCGCTGCTCTCACTCTCCAGGCTTTTATGTTTGCTTGGACTTTGAACCAGGCCCTAAGGCAGCCACACTGAAACAGACATGGCCCAGAGGAAGCCTGATTCCTTATAGGATACCCTCTAATCCTGGCATCCCTTTCTTACAAACTGGCTGAGTGGCCATGAGGAGGGAATATAGTGCTAATACATCTCCTATTAATCACGTTCCAATTCTGAATTTGAAACTTTGTAGTAGAGTTTTCATGTTTATTTGAAAAATGTGTCCTTGTAAAACTTTTCTGTTGTTGCTACTAAAGATTTTGGCACAATTCTATTTAAAGCACAGTATAAGTGGATGAATTTATTTTCCTGATGAAACCAGAGAACCCAGAATTGCCAAAAATTTCAAAATAAAGGCAAAAAATTATTGTAAGGTATAATTCTTCAGACCCATAGTTTGGGAACCACTGGACTGAATAATTTAATCCTTAGATTATTCTAAAGGCAGTAATGTTTTTGCTGCATGTACATTTTGAAGCTTATAATTAGTTATGCTATAGTTTCGTTTTAATGTGATGACTAATATTCTCCTACTCACTTTCTGATTGACTCTGTGAGACCAAACTTTCCAGCCTTTCCATCCTCTTTTGCCTCTGTAATATCTCCAGTGAACCCACAGGCATCAGTAAAAGAGTAGAGAGTGTGTGTGTGTGTGTTTAGGTCTTTTATCAGGAGTCGTGTGGCAGGGTAATAGGTACTCCAAATCTGAAGTATTTGCATTGAAACCAAAATTAATGTCAATTGGAATAATTTTTCTATCTCTCTCGGGTGTTTTGACTGACATTTAGTGTCACTTGCCAAACAAAAATATGAATACATTTGCCTGCAAATTGCATGAAGTGTTTGGCATTTATCAAGATTTATGGAAAACAAATTTGTGTGTAAATTTAGAATAAGTCAAGAGAGAAATTTAATATTCAGCATTTTTTATGAGGAATGACACAGTAAGTGTAAACACTGAAAATATGCAGCATGCTTGACCTTTTGCCATTAAAATATGTTTATTAGTCAAGCAATCACATAGTTAAATGACATTTAACATTTTCACCTGTGTCTCAGTCTCATTAGATATTTTCTTTCATCATTTATTTGGGAATTGAAACCAAAAACAGCTAAATCTAAACTGGCATGGGTACATTTAAAAGCTCGAGCTAAGGGGATTGTCTAAGACAAATCACCAAAGAGCTTATGTAGCTTGATGGATGCAGAGTCAAACAAACCAATACCTCCACTGTCATAAATCAAACATTGCACAAAATCTCAAGAAGACAATTCATTTGCAAGCTACTAACTGCAAGTGGCATGGTAATTGCCAGCACCTGTGGTTGTTGGTTTGCTGCTCGCTGACAGCCCCAAAAAGTTTTGCAATCTAAACAACCATATTGATCATTGTTAAGGTGGCAAAAGTTAGTGAACTTTGTGTACTGATATCAAACTTTGCTCCAATAATGGAAGACTGTCATCCTTACTGCATGAAGCTGTGCAGCTCTACTAAGAAATTTCACATTATCATCATTGTCCTTACTATGAATCAGACTCCACAATAAGAGCTGACCGCATTTGATTTGGGGAAAGGAAGGATCACTCAGTTCTCCTATGATACCTGGCCCACATATTATATTGAGATGTCAACTTCCTGTGCACATTCATCCATCACACTCATGGTTTGATTTAGTTTGTGTGGGCCTTTGTTTGTTTCCAGTGGTGGAATGTAACTGTACATTTGTTGCATTTAAGTGCTGTTTCTAGGTAATTTATTTATGTATTTGCATTTTATGCTATAAACTTTACACCTTTACCCCTAGGATTGTATGTTCATGAGGAACAACACTTCCTTCCCACTATACATAAGCTGTGTGTTTGAATATGGGAATGACAATAAGCAGGAACCTGGTATAGAAGCAGTTGTTTAACAGAAACATCCACCTGTTGATACTCACATTATTAAATGGCATTAATCAGTGTAAAATTCACCATGCAAGCAAATATATTTGAGGCACGACTGACTTCAGACCTACATGTGCTGCAGTGCGTCCTGGTCTATTGAGACTCCTGTCAGTGAGGAAATATCTGTCTGTGCCTCCTCTGTGATGGATTTCTCTCAGTGTGATCATTGAACATTGGTGTGAAATGGCAGTTCTAAGAAGAAGCTCTCACTCTGATTCTGACAGACTGACACTGTAAACCTGCCACATTTTTCTGTAGAGATTTTAGTATCATTTTCTGCCATCAAAAGCTGTTTCAGAAAAATCTTTCTGTTTGGCGAGTTATCTGCACTGCCAACCACAAAACAGACTGCGAAATGCGAGTTGAATCGCTAATTGTGCATTTTAGGGAGGATTTTCCCACTAGGAATGATAATGAAAACATATTTCCATGGATTATCTGTTGATTTATTTGTAAATCTATGTAAACTATGTAAAGAAATACTTCAGCTTTTCCACCTCGAACGATTAAGTTCAGCTTCTCTTTGTAGCACCCTTTGTGTCACCTTACGTAAAGCAATTCAGCATTTCCTTTCTCCTACAAGTATATCATGCAATGTACTGTGAGCTTCTGGACTATATAAATGCATGCATGTATTTCCAAGCTGAAAAATAAAAGTGCAGAAAGTCACATTTATAATAGATCATTTTCCCCTTTAGGTCTAATAATGATGTATAAGTTATTTTCTCAAGTCTCCCAGCAGCTGAACAGGATGGATTTTTTTGTGCTATATCTTTCTTAAGGCAGCAGGCTGAGCGAGAATACATTAGCTGCAGAGAAGTCATCTGACTTTTCTGACTTACTTGTCCCTCTCTGATATTTACACACTAAACACACACTCTGAAATGAATTAGAAAACAACTTAATGGAGTGGCTGAGGGCTTCATAAGCAGGCCTAATGATGCTCGCCTACACCAGGCTATTTGGAGATTGAAATCTAATTCACACAGTACCTTAATCTAATTCAAACACCACTACAAAGATTCTCATCATTATGACTGGCATCTAATTATAGATGGTGTAAGCGGTGATTGACTTAGATGGGAAATGGTTGCCGAAGTAAAAAGTTGTGTGGCATGTAAATCGTGCTCTATTTAAGCTTTTCATCTGTCAGAAAAGGATTGTCTAAACAATTTTGGCTAAATGGTGATAAAAAGCCTAATGTCTGATTTGTCTTTAGTAAAGCAAAATAGATCCAGGCTGATTACAGGGTCTGTCACATTAGCAGCAGGCCCTGGTGGATATGTTGTTATTCACAGCTCCGGCTGAGTCAAGGAAATGGGATAAAAGGTGGGAAGGGTGTGCAGTTTTTCTAACTGGTTGTCAGTTGTGAACGATGTTGACTTTTCCCGAGCAGGAACTCGCTGCTACAACAACTGGCAATATCATCCACTACACGCTGCACTGTTTTGTTATCTGCTTAAGATTTTGCATCATCTCAAGCCTTTTCCACTCTTTGTGAAAAATGTTCTGGGCAAATAACACACGGTGACAAATTATAGTTTTACATCAGTTTCGAAGTTTTAAATCGCAACATTTCGTGTTATTTTGCTGCTTTCTCTGATTTTACTCATATATTGGGACACAAATCCTACTGTATCACCTGGTTCATGCCAGTACACATCCCTACTGAAAATGTCAGGTCACTCTCACTATGGCGAAAGAGCCAAATGCAATCTCAAATTATTGGTTCACTGGACATGAACTTATTTTCTGATTTTGGCAGGGCATGCATGATCAATTTAACACCATCCACACTTGAATTGGTGGAAAAAGCAAATAATTAAAAATTTTTAGTTGATTTACATGTTAATCCAAACTGCTTCCTGATAGTGTATACTTTGTGGCAGATGTATAGACTTGGCTGACAATGGCAGATGTTTTGACTGGAGTCTTGTGTATTTTTGTAGCAGTGAGGATAAATTAGGGCTCAAACAGCTAATAGGAATGGAGTTGTTAATTGTGTCATTAATTACACCTGTGCTTTTCCTGCAACGACATGTCAAACTGTCTGATGTGAAAACGGCCTGTTAAATGAGGGCTGCGCTCACGAATGCTGACAGACAAATTAGCCTTGCTATGTTTAGAAAGATGGGCAGATACATTTAAAAAATATTTCAGCTCTGAGCCACTGTGAGCATAAAAACCATCACAGCCCCTGTCACAACCTGGTTTTATAGATGCCCTTGCAGACGTGTCTTTTTTTTTCCTCAGCTCGCCAAATACATTAAAACCCATGACAACAAAAGAAACTCCTGGAAATGCGGCCATTTAGTGACAGCTAAGCACTTGTAGTGATGCCCACAAACCAAGTCGTGCAAGGACACTTTGTTCAAAGACACCACTGAACAAATATTTTTTTGTGCTTGTCTTTTTAAAAATGATAAACCCCTAAGAAAATCTCTGACTGACAGCCACTGTGCCACTGTGGTTACTGTGCGAGGCAATTGCATGCAAACATTTTGAAAATTAGCTTGTAGATGGTGCGTGGCCTAGAACAGTGCTGACCTGCATGATTCCCTTGTGTCAGCAATGGCCACAATGAAGAGAGATGAATGGCGAGACCTTCATCTAAAATAGTCTCTGGCCTTCTCTCCTGAGTGTGCTGTCATAATTTCTCTCACCTTTTTGCCTCTCCTGGCTTTCTTTTCTCTCTGTCTCACACTCTCTCGTGTCAAAGCCCAATCTTTAGGTTGCCTCTTGTCTGTGCCTTTGACTCTGTTTTCACATAATTACAGCTTTTTTGTCTGACTTTGCTGCATTAAGGTCACTGTTGTGTCAAAGTTGCGTACTTGATGAGGACAGTCTCCCCTGACTCTGGTCCTCTCAACAAGTTCTCTTGAATCAGATCAAAGTATTTCATTGTATTACAGAAAAAGGAATATTTTGACATTTTTTATTAGGTGTGAAAGATAAATGGGTGAAAATGAGTCGGATATGACTCATCAAAGTGTCTGCTCAAAAATTGTTTAAAGGACAGGATGATTTTGCTTTTGGCTCATTACCAGCTTCAGTACGCTACACTTCTCATACCTCTTTGTGTCTTTTTTCCCAATTCACATTAAAATATATCCTACTACTTTGTTGAGAAGCATAATCCACCCTTGCAAATGCTGTATGAAGATGAAATGATTGTGCTGTTATAATGGTAATATGACGTGAAGTGGCACTGATTCATATTACTGTGAAACTCTGTGGTAATAGCAGTGTACTGGTTTGTGGCTTGTGCAACATCAGTGGATGGGGATCTCCTGTGGGACAGTCCTGTGCTTAAATTGTGTCATCCATGCACCCCATCTACTCATTTAGGGTATAAATGGTTGGTGGCCATAAAATGCTAACTGTAGCTGCTAGATGTTGCCAGATTTTACAGGAGACAGTATCTCCTGACAGGTGTTATTTTTTTAAAACAAGCTGTAAACTCATCATGTAAATATTTTGCTTAGACATTTGTGAATTGCTTGCTGATTATTTGTATGTCTCGACTAACAGATTATTTTAACGGGAGTTAGCGAGAAACCAGTCAGAACAGAGAGACACTCTGTTAACTGATTGTAATGAAGAGGAAGTACATGTGAAACTCGCTAACCTTCAGTGTTTGTTGCCTGTCTGTATTTTTTTGTGCTAAACTCTTAGCAATCACATGCATAATACTGTGCAGTACACTGTTTTTTCACTCTGCAGTTACTCAAGTATTTTTTAACATAAATTAGCTCCTATCTGCCGGCTTATATTACATTTTTCTGCATATTTACTGTAGATAATACAGTTTTGTTCAAATCATTTGTTCATTGCCTTTGAAAAAAATGAGTCAGGTGTTAAAATTATACTTGAACATCTGCTGACCTTTATCCTGCTCTATGGATCTGATAAATGAAACCCCAATAACTGAAACTATCTACATCTCTGTGTTTTAAAATCTATAGCCCGCTTGTTTCTTTTTTTTTGCCAAATATATCTCATGTCCTAAAAGTAAATAAACCAGTAAATAAATATTCATATAATGTAGGCAAAATCAGTAGCTGTGATTCACTCACCACATGCAGAATACTTCTCGGGGTGAAGGTAATGTAAACCACTATGTCAGGCTCTTTGCTCTGTATCCTCCGACAATGTTTATGCACCATTTTCTCTGCTCTGCGTTTTAAGGTGTTTTAATGGAGTGAAAAGCCTTTTGCCTGTGTTGATGTTTGGTAACACTGGCCTGCACACCGGGCCAGGAGGTGGGTGGATGTTTTGCCTGTTCTCAGTCTTTGTGCTCCAAATAATGAATCCCATTTCCTTATTCATAATCAGAAAGTCTGCATATAAGATTGAACAAAAAAAAGCACCATAGTAACCAGCTGCAGTTTTTCCTTTTAGTCTGACTCAATGAGCTATTTATTTTTAAATTAGCTGGAAAAAATCTCGTGCTTAAAAGCAGTTATCTGTGCACACGTTTTGAATTATAATTAATGTCTTATGTTTTTCTGAGGTGCCCTATTAAATTAAATTCGGTTTCTCTTAAAAATCTTCTTC